>VXBB01021260.1:49680-83286 GCA_013399915.1 Illadopsis cleaveri
AACTAGATGTGAGATGGTGCTATCTAACCACAGCTGTTGTTGATGCTGTGTTTTTGCAGGCAGATTAACTTAGTTTCCTTCCTTAGGTGGCCAACACTACTGTAAGAACTGATTTTTCCTTCCAACCCTCAATTTCAGCCTATTGGGGTAACAGATAATTTTTATATTACCAGATATAGCTACGTTTTGCATCAGTGCAGTATTTGTATAGAAATAATTTGCTATCAGTTCCATAGTCTTCTATATTGGCTCATATTTCTAATACTTAAATTTCTCCATTTTTTGAGTAAATGCCCTGAATTTGATTGATTAGTGCCTATATATTGGGGAAAATATGTGTTCCTTGAACACTCATAGAGGAGAACACAACGGGTTCTGGATAATTGTGGGATTTTTTTTGTTTTGTTTTGGGGTTTTTTTTTTGTTTTGTTTTATTTCCCTGCTCTTTAACCTACAAATCTAGGTTATTAAAAGTATTTATCCAGGGATTGGGTAATAAAATTACTTAAGGTTTCTCACAGTAGTCAGTGTTACCGGATCTGCATGCCTGAAAAATAAGCAAAGATTATCACAGTGCTTTGCTTTTGAGACCAGAAGTTGCTATTCTTGAACTGGAAAGAAAAGATTTAATAGTTGTACTGAAGTTACTAGAAATGTGCTGTTTTATTCACATACATGCTGTTATGTGAATAAAAAGAGAAGATCCCCTCAGGTTTAAAAAAAAGTATTTTAGTCCACATGCTCAAATAATCTCTGACAATTCAATCTAGTACCTTCAAAAGTAACAGGTGGCTTCAGACAGTCAGCTTATACAGTCAGAGGGGTCTGATATTCACTGAGTTCTGACCCTTTCTTTTATGAATTTCAGGCTTCTTCTAAATTGAAAATACAAGCCCAAAAAATTCACTTAGAGTGACTTAGTCATCTTTGCTTGCACTGGAGATGCAAGACCTGATGATTCTTGAAACTGTTAAAATTAAAACAATTCACTTAAGTTTTTTGTGGTGTTATCTTGTGCTGTTATGCATGCAGTCATCTCCATACTTTGAGTTGTACGTGGAATTATACTCCAAATTACACTTGGGCTTTAAATAGGTATTAGGATTTATTTGTGAGTCCTTAAGTTTACCAAGTCATGATTTTCCAGATGAAAGTCAGAAATATGCTTTAGAAAATGGATTTTGGTCATCCACATTCCAATATAATCAACAGATGTTTAAAACTGATATATAGCAAACAAGACCTTTCTTTGGAGAGACGTGGCTCATCCAGGGAAGACATTTCAGTTTCTTCCCTGGTCTCTCCAAACATCAAGTGATGTCTACATTTGCAGGGTACTAGCATTGCTGGTTGGAAAATAGAAATTTAGCCTCAGGTTTCTTTGTTTTAGAAAAGTCAAGCAGAGCTGAGCAATTGTTTCTTAGAGAAGCAATCCACTAGGAAAAGTAAAGTTAAAATCCACAAATAAAAAAGATGTTTTCTTTATGGCTGGAAATGTAGCAAAGCTTTGTTATTCAACTACTCTGAATACACTTCCTATGTTTTGCAGAAGATACAGACACTTTAAGGAAAGCTAGAAGATCTCCTGTCACTTTTTAGTAGCAATGTCAATATGCTTCCATTTTCTGTCTTAAGCAATGCGCCATTTTAAATTGTGTATCATGGTTGAAACAGTTAATTCAGTCCTTCCTGACTTTCCTTCATGCCTCACTCACAGTCCTACAGTCCATCCTTAAATCTTTCTGGTTTCATTATTATCTTTGCAGCCCAATATTTCACAAAGAATTTTGAAATAAGAGCTCATCATAGTAAAATACTGTGCTGCATTTCATTAATCAGAAAGTATATGAGCAGGAAAAAAGGCAATAACTTTGTATACTATTACTGTCAATACAAGGGTGACACTAGAGCAAAAGTAAAAGGTAGAATGAGACTTTAGCAAGATAATATATATAACTCTCCAAAACTGAACTGAGTAGGTTGGTTTATTTTTATGTTGAAAGAAGAATTTGCGTACCCAAAAGTGGTCCTCAGTTCCTCACTGGCAAAAGCCATACCAAACCAAACCATAACCCTGATAATCTTTAGCGTCCCTTCCAACCTAAGCCATGCTATGATTCTGTGATGAAAAAAAATCTGTTATATAACAACAGCCAACTGCTATACAGATTTTTAATAACTATATAGCTAGCCACAGTTTGACACCTTATATTCTTTTATATAATCTCTATTTTTAATGTAGCTGCGGCTTCTGGTATATGATTTTCAGTGCCACTAGGGATTATATAGAAGCTTTTGGCATGAACATTAAGTCTCAATATTGAAAAACAAGTTTCAGAGCTTTATTTGATCCTTGTTTACTGCATCATTATGAATTAAATCAGATTAGAAAATCAGACTCACTACACCTTTAAATCTAATCATGAAGGGCATTGCCTTATCCCTCATTTTAGTCAGGTGCAGTGGACTTTTTGCTGGGGAATGTCTAATAACAGGAGACCTCTGGCCTGAAAATCCAAAACTATAGGATGCTGAAAAGTGAGAGACAGTGAGGAGCTCTGTCAGCTGCCTGGGAAAGTCTTGCCTCAAATCTATTAGAAAGCCCTTGAGTGTGCAAGGAAGAACAGTTGACCCAGCTGTGTGAACGAGAACAGCTGTAGGTCAATGTAATGCAATGTGACATGTCCTGAGAAAGCACATTTAGGAGAGAGGCCACACAGCACAGCTCTTGGCCTCTCTGGAACATGGAAAAGGAGTTAAGGGTATTCAAACCGTAGAAAATGGTATTTCCTGCAATAGTCCTTTGGAAGTGTTGTCACTGTAAATACTAAACCAGAAAATTCTAATGTCATCACATTCTCAAGCTTAAAAGCATGATGGATGAGGAGTGAATATTGAATAATAAAAAAAATCATCTCAGTAAAATATAAGTATTTTAATAGAAATTCGGAGGTAAAAGGAGCATTGTCTTAATTTATTTATATATATATGGAAGGCTAAGAAAAAGTGTATCTTCGAATTTCAGAGAGAGTCACCAAGATTTGGTCAAGATTACTCTTGCATTTGTTAATTTGTTCAGGTAGAGTTCCTGTGCTGATCTGGTATTCTGTCTCTAAAGCATAGTGACACTACTTGAAGGCCATTATTTGAACTCAGTCTAGAAAGTGTGCAGAAGAAATCAGTGCAAAATTCTTTTTTTTTTTTCCACACATAAAGCTGTTTCTGCCTGTGCAAATGTGAGTATGCATTTGAAATGTCTGCAATCATTTCTCTACAAAATTTGGCTCTCTAATGGGAAAAAATAATTTAGAAACAATTGCACAAAATCAGAACAGATTTAAATTAAAGATTCCAAGGAAAGGAGAGATCTCATGCCATTTATTTAAATGCATTACTCTAAAAATAGTCTTTTACATTAAGCAGAAAGCAGTCGCCATTTCATTTCCTTTGTATCTTATTAGCCTAGAAGATCAGTGCCTCTCGTGGACATAAAGGTTCATAAAAGTTAATTTGGAAGACGGGGTGAATAGAGAAATGGGAGTTAAGCGAGAACTGTGTTATTTTAGTTCTCCTTTGGACACTGAGGTTTTGGAATGGGATGATCTTTAAGGACCTTTCCAACTGAAGTCTTTCTATGATTCTATGATTACAACAGTGATGCCTTTCAGAATAAAACACTCCTCACACTCCTCATTATGGGACAAAGCAGGTTATTTCTGCAGTATTCATGCATAATAAAAATTTGCCATTTTCATTAAAGTCAAATTTGTCATGAAAATTAAAGGTCATATCCTAAACTAATGTAATTCATGTTCTCTCTGAAGTTATATTAATTTACAAGAAATTATGATAGCCCTTAGACCTGTTTTGGAAATTCTGCTGACTCTATATTGAAGCTCATGGAAGAAATATTTTGAAATATTTTTGATTAATAATATAGAAGTTGCCGTGTTTATTCATTTGAACATTTTCTGAGTGAAGATGTTTATGATTTTTTTGTTAATTGGACATATTCTTTAATTTTGCTCTGCCTAGGAAAAAAACCCAGATATCAAAATTCAGGGGAAGCTTGTTGTATGTAGTAACATCCTTCACATGGTATCCAGGAACCAAAAATACATCTATTAATTTCAGTCACGAAATATTAGGATCGCCTACACTGTGCTATCAAATCAGTAATTATTTAACAAATGTTATGAAGAGAGAGAAAAAAAAAGTGACACCTATATTGTCCCTACTTTAAAAGTCAGTATTTATAATATCCCTAGAAAGCTAACATCTACTTAAATCTTATAAAAAGTAAAAAAAAAAATACCCAAACCAAAAAAACCCACCAAAAATCACAAACAAACAACTCCCCAAAACAAATAAAACCCCACCAAAAACAAGAACAAACTTACACTAAAGGCACAAACCCCATTTATTTTAATGAAAAAATCTAGTAGACCTACAATGGTATATAGTGAAGGAAATTGAGGACACAAATACAAAAATTATGTAAACATCTTGTGCCTGTTTGTTTCCTTACAGCTCATAGCATACTTTTCAAATATTTGGTGGTACGTTTTTCTTAATTATGGCATTTGCACTGAATGTTTTCTTTCAGAATCATAATTTAAGACAAGTCAGATGACTCAGTCCTGACTCAATCCTCAATGACTTGACACCACCAGACTTCCTGGGTAGTACTGACATACTGAGACATTGAAGTTACTGGTATGGTCAGGTACTTCTAAAATTGTGTTTATCTTATGAACTGCCTAATATTTCTTTTGCTTCCTTTGTCCCCTCTAGTTTGAAAACCACTCTTATTTTTAGGAAGGATTTATTTTTAGTGGTGGAGTTTCCTCATTGCATCTCAAAATATCACAATTGATCATATCCAGATTTATCTGTCTAGCTACTTTGTGTGCTATTTACAATGTCCTTTTTTCCCACTTTTTCATGAACAACACTTTAAAGGAGAGTAACTCTTCATAACTGGAAAATTGACTCCTTGTTAAGTAGGGCTGCTTTTGATAAAAACAGGACTGTGGCATCTATAACTTTAATCAAAAAAATTCAAGGAATTTGTGGTGTGTGAAATAGCAACTGGACCCATAACATACACTATAATCAGAGAATCAGCATAGAATCATAGAGTGGTTTTGACTGGAAAGGATTTTAAAGACCCTCTAGTTCCAATCCTGTGAGCAGGGATGTCACTTACTAGATCAGGTTGCTCAAAGCCCCATCCAACTTGACCTTGACGAATTCCATGCATGAGGCATCCACAGTTTCTCAAGGCAACCTTTTTCACTGTTTTACTACCCTCACAGTAAAGGATTTCTTCCTAAAATCAAATTCAAACCTTCCTTTTTTCAGATTAAAGACATTACCTCTTGTTCTATCACTATGTGCCCCTGTGAAAAATTTTGCATTTGTGCAATGCAATGATAAAATGATGCAGAACAGGAAAAAAATCAAATTATTGAAGTCCCAGAAGGTAGTGATCATACCTTTTATGCTTGGATAACCCTGGGGAAAAAAAATACTTTCAACACATCTATGTGCAGAGGCTAAAAAAGCTACATAACATCCTAAAATTATGTCAGTGAAGGTGAAAGTGATCAGAATTTTTAAATGGGAGTAATAGACAGAAGACCGGATATAGAGGAAATGTGGAATTAAGTTGTAGTGTAAAAGAAATGCCAGTGGTGTTCTAGTGAGAGTCAATTTTGGCAAAATTGACCAAGATGACAAGCTGATAAACCTGAAGAGAAAAGTAAATCTCTCAGAGGAAAAAATAACTTTTGAACTTCAAGTGGAAACATTCTGATTAATGCACCTGATTCATTTGTTTTAAGATTTTGATTGTAACTCTGCAAAATTCCTTCACGCTATTTAAACTGTACAGCTGTGAATGCTACTCCATACTTTGGGTGTGAAGAGCTTACACTTTTTAAGCTGTAAATTATGTGGTGTGATAATATTCTAGCTTCATTTAACCATATAATAGAGCTCCTCAGCTCTGCTGAGCATGTTTATGGGAATCCATTTTATAAAGATGATATGCAATGTGCAGAAAAAAAATAAAATAGTTATTGCTGCTGTTGTTAGCAAAATGTATATTTTGTGTGTAGCAGCAGGTAGATGGATAATGGTTAGCAGAATTGCATCCTGTGGAGAAAGACACATTTTCTGGGTCACTAAATAGGCAGCTCACTCAGTTTAAGTAAAATAGTAATTGAAGGGTAGAAGATTTACAGTGGCATTGGATTGGAGATTCTAGTTCACTAAATAAAACACAGGTTTTGGTAGTCAGAAAAGGGTTTTTCTTCCTGTATGAACTGACCAGGTTCTGGGACGTTCCCCTGCTGTTTGAATTCCAGTTTTTGCCTTAAGTTCACTTTTCCCTCAGTGCACAGACAATTTCTGTAATAGTCTGTATGTCTGTCAGATAGTGAGATGCTGTGAAGGCTGTCACATTCCATCTCTCATTTCTTTCCCTTTAGTTACATAAATAACAAGAATTTCAATGCTGTCACTTCAGGATTATGTGAAACCTTGAACATAACCAAGATTTCTTTGAGAGTAGCTGAGACCAGCATTGGGTACTGCAAGCTCTAAAACACTGGTTTTTTATGTCTTCAGCAATGAATGTATCAGCCTAATTTCAAAGCAGCTGTGAATAAAGTTGAAGTCCCTGAAGGACTCTCTCCTAGAGCTGTGTCTGCCCTGTTGGGGTCTGACTGGAGGGATTGTATTGCCTTGCACTTGTGCACCTGTCCAACTCACCTTGGAGACACACATGGAAGATTGGGCTTGTACCTGTAAGCAAACAAGTGACAGCCAAATGTGGGCACCAGTTCCAAAAAACAACTGCCTGTAGAGACTGGTGTGAGTCTTGCCTAAAGACTGTAAAGGAAAATTTTAAGTGCTGTTTCACTAATCAGAGAAAGATTTTTTTTCCTTTTCAACCAGATGCTGTCTTTTTCTGGAGGCTGCTGCATAAGGGAAAAAGCTAAATAGTTCAGAGGAAAACCCACATAAATAGTTAAGCTGACATTAGTATGGATTCTCTCTTTACTACAATACCTAGTGCCCTCCTTCAATTAAAGTATCATACTTACCTCACATAATCTAATGATATAGTTCCAGTTAAAATGCTGGAATTTTTATCTCCACTTTCAAATTAGCATTGTGATACATTCAGTATACTCAATAAGGAAAATACTACTAGAATGAGAAGGACATTTTTGTAGTTTCTGAAATATGCATTTAGCAAAGCAATGAATTTAGAATTTATGCCTGTTAGAAAGTACTTATATATTTTTGCCTTTGAAGACACTCTTTTACTGGGGTCCTTCAAAGTAAGCACATTGTACTTTTGAATATATTTAATGTTTTTAAATAATTTATATTTTCTCTTTGAGATGGTTCTCAGATCTCAAGTGCTTACAAATATAATGTTAAAAAAAAAGAAAACACCACAAAATTACCTGGGTAGTTTTGTTTGGTAAAATGTGTCAGGTTACATTATTTATCCCATAGATGCAAGATTTATTTTCAGTTGAAATCAAGACTCTGAAAAGTAAAAGCTTTTCATTTTTGTAGCCTTAAAGGATACAGAGGACTAGACAAGAGTAGGGCTTTTAGGAGTCTTCTAACTGTGTCCTGTTTGGTAATAGAAACACCACTGAGGATATAGTGTCCTACAGAGTTTTAGTCCTTATACTCCCGTTTAAACTATAATTGTTGTATATATTAGAGGTGATAAAAAGCATTCTATTTTGAAACGACAGTCCTCCGGGGGAAAAAAACCCCACCCCTTGTTTCATATATTTTCCAGCTATTCTTCTGTCCCTGATGCACACTTTTTAAAGAGCATTTACTACAATAGTAGAAAATTATTAGTAATAGATTATTTATCTAAATGGTAAACAAAATCATTCAAAAGAGATCTTTCAAAAATTCAAGAGACTCTGAAAGTATTTTGAGGTAAACCTTTACTTAGGTATCACCCACATTTCTGTCTAACTAGGAAACCTCTGCTGGACTCCTTAAGGCAGTTCTGCACAGTTCTGTAAGTGGTACGAAGGACTAATTGCTCTCTTTGCAGTGATTTTCCTTGTCTTCTTCTCCCAGGTAAGAGTAGAAGGTGCTTCTTCTTTGGTCTTCAACCTTCATTAACACATTGTTTTGTTGAAATATTCAGGAGGACCATAACACAATTGGCATACCTGTTGTTTAAATCATGTTACCACTATAGATTACATGATACCTTTCTTTATGTTCGAGAAGTGTCACAAAATCTGCAGACAGGACCAATTATGTAGATAGACCTTAAACATTGGGGTTTGGTTAGGTTTGGGGGAGTGTTTATTTATTTTGGGTTTTTTGGTTTGGTTTGGGTCTCTTTTTGCTTGTTGTCTTAAACGCTATGTGGACAGACAGAGCATGAGTAAAAGCAGAGATTGATGAAGAACTTTGAAATACCAAAATTGGAGAAAAATTCTCTTTTTTTACAATAGAAATTCATTCTTTTGTGACTAGTATTAGCCGAATTACATATGCAATAACTGACCCACCATAAAACCATCCTGGAGGTGTCACATTTATTCCTTTTATGGCACCATAAAAATGAAAGTTAGCAATAAAAGTTTCCAAATGAAAGCTTTTAAAGTTTTCAGAAAGAAAGAAAGAATTGTTCAACATGTGCTTGGTTAAAGCCAAATCATAGTTTAAAAATTAATCTCCAGAAAAATGCTTTGTTTCAAGCATATTTAGTTCAAAAAACAAAACTGCAGGAGCTTGTAAACACAGAAAAGAAAATTTATAGTTGAAAAGAGGACTTACATTACAATTTCTTTGACATTATTTAATTTGTACCTGATGGAACCATTTGGTGAAACCAAAAATGAATTCATAAAACATCTGTATCACTGAATTCTTTTTTATTAGAAATAGGAACAAAATTTCTTTGCGTGAGCAATTTTTTGTCACAATCAGATGAAATGAACTTTCTCCTGATTGTTTGTTTGTTTGTTTGTTTGTTTCAAGTAATTAATATGTATTAGTTAGCCTGGATAAAAACATGTTTTAGCTCCTATCGGAGGTGAATTTGCAAAGGGAGAATTATTATGTTCCCTTTTCTGAGTTTTCTTCATTGTTATTAATATGTGTAAGTAATAGTAGGAAAAATAATAACTATGATACTCCAAAATTTAAGCATAGATTGAATTCTGGCTACTAATCTTAAAAAGGAACTAGTGTTATAAGTGGATCAGATATACTGGAATTCCATATGAAGACTGCATCTCTTTCACTTGACAAAAAGACATTGCAAGAATGTGGGAGACTTTGAGTGGTAAAGACAGTGTCAATAGGAATAAATAAGCACTACCTCTCAGAAAAATAGGGACAACCAAGGAAATGTCCTGGAAGAAATATGGGAGCTTCAAAGGGAATATTTTCCACAGAAGAAAGAATTTCTGGAACTGGTTATTCCTGGAATTTATTAAGTACAATTTGTATCTAGGTTGAAGAACCTATCAGGAAAGTGAAAAGGAGCAGGATCTTTGCGTCAACAACCAGTGTATAATCTCTCAGCCAATGAGGTCTGAATAAGTGGGTTGGCATTATTGAAATATTTAGCTGTTTCAGCAGCTTTATAGGGTGCTCAGTAGCTCTGTTCAAAAACTGAGCAGCTCAGTCAACAGGAGCCCCTTGTGAGAGCCAGGGCAGAGGTGTAGAAGGGTGTTTTGGCCTGAGGATCTCATGTCTGTGCATGCAAGCACAAGTGATTTCTTTGCAGCACTGCTGTGCAATTCCAGTAACTCTGTATGGCAGCCAAGGTGGCTGTTTCCCTCAGGGGATCAGAGGAGGGAAGATTTCAGCCATTTCCTGTCACTTTACAAAGCATCATTTTAGACTGTCTTGCTAATAAATGAAGTGTAGCTTAGGGCACAGAGACTTACCTTTCAGATACAATTTCACTCTGAAAACTTTAGGGATCTGATTTTACTTGTATATTCAGGTTTGTAATGTGATTATCAGTATCCAGTGATATTTGGCCATGAAATAGTTGTGGTTGTTACTAAGAGGTTGGTGGAATGGACTTTCACATTCAGGACTTTTTTTTTCCTTTTTCCTCTCTAATAATAAGAAATTTACTAGACCATAATGGTTAAGACAGAAAGGATTTTTAAATTTTTATTTTTTTTAAATGAGAGAAAATAAGTTTTCTGAAGATTACACATATAGACTGCTGAAAAAAGTACTCACGACCTCTAATCTAGCTCTTTCTTTGTATAGCTGAAGAAGGTAATTGCCTTTTGAACAGAAAGCTGAACCAAAGATTGTTTTATCTTGGAAGAGATTCAATTTCCATGATCATATAGTCCAACTCATCTGCCATGATCAGGGACATCCTTCACTGGATCAAATTCTCATCCAGTCTGACTTTCAACACTTCCATGGATGGGGTATCCACAACTTCTTTGGACAACCTGTGCCACTTTTTACCACTCTCATGTACAAAATATTTTCCTTATACTAAGTCTACTCAAATACCCTCAAATCTCTTTCCATTTAAAACTCTTGCCCCATTTTCTGTTTCTAAGGATCTTAGAAAATATGTGTCTGTCTTTCATACAGACTCCTCTTAAAATATTGGAAGGCTGCAGTGAGGTCTCCTGGAGTGCTCTCTTCTCTAGGCAAAAAAAATTTAGTTTTCTCAATCTTCCTTCATAGGGAAGATGTTTCAGCTCTTTGGTCATTCATGGATCATGGAGGATCATGTACATGGTCCTCTTCTGGACCTGCACTAGCTGTTCCATGTCCTTCCTGTGCTGGGACCCCAGAGCTGGATGCAGGGTTCCAGGCAGGGTCTCACCAGAGCAGAGCAGAGGGGCAGAATCCCCTCCCTCCCCTGCTGCCCACGCTTCTTTGGATGCAGCCCAGGACAGGTTTGGCTTTCTGGGCTGGGAGTGCCCATGGCTGGGTCATGCCCACATTTTCATCCATCAATGCTCCCAAGTCGTTTTGGGCAGTGCCACTGCCTGCCCATTCATCCCCCAGCCCATACTGATACTGGGTGTTACCCTGACCCAGCTGCAGGACTTTGCACTTGCCCTTGTTGAACTTCAGGAAGTCTGCACAGGCCCCCTCTCAGACCTGTCAGGGTCCCTCTGAATGGCATACCTTTGCTCCATCAAATCCAGTTTGTGTAGTCTGCAAACTTCCTGTGAGTGTACTTAATCCCACTGTATCTTTGAGGAAGATGTTTATGGTATAGTTGCCATTATAGACCCTTGAGGGGCATCACTCGTCGCTGATTTCCACCTGAACATTGAGACACTGACTATACAGGTTTTGGGGTATGGACATTCAGAAAATTTCTCACCCAATTAAACATCCATCCATCCATCCATCCATCCATCCATCCATCCATCCATCCATCCATCCATCCATCCATCCATCCCATATCTGTCCCATTTAGTGGCAGGAATGTTTTGGAGGATCATATCAAAGATAGATGCCTTATAGGTAAATGACAACTGTAGTTCTTTCCTTGTCCACTGTTCAGTCATTCCACCACAGAAAGCCACTGTATGAATTAGTAAGGCATGATTTGGTCTACGAAGTCACATTAGTTGTGTCACCTCCCATTATCCCATGTGCTTCAACATATGGAGATCATAGTTTCCTCCAGGAGAAACTGCACCTTATGAAGCACAGAGATGAGACTGACTTGTCAGTCATTCCCGGGATTCTTCTTTTTATCCTCTATTAATTCCTTATTATTATGACAGAATTCATTTTAGGTTCACTTCTTTTAGGAGAGGGTATTTTTTTTCCCATTCTTTATTCAGATATTTAAATGTGATTTGCATAATGAAGGAATAGAAAATTATATGGCTTGCCTTAACTAATTCTGAAATTTCTGAGGTCTAACCTACTAGCTGGTTTTTGATTATTTTGTGAAACTGATTATTAAAAACATCTAAAGGAAAATCCTTGACAGAAGTCAGAATTTTTAGACAAGAATATTGCAGTTACAAAATACATATCCAGCAAACTCCTGTAACACACACAGTAACAGCTGCTTAACATATGGGTTACCAATGATTTAAGACAATATGTCATTGATAATGTTCTTTCCTGTGAAGCTGCCCCATGTATCTTGATTTTCTTGTCAAGTTCTTAAGTTACTGAGGAAAACACCTGTAGCCACTAGCTCCACTGAATAGTGTAGTATGTCTTCACATGTACAGACACAGCTAACCTAAATTGTCAGTGTCACATACCACACCACTTGTTTTAGGCCAGTGAGTATTTCCTTGGAAAATGTAGGGATATTTATGTAGGGACAAATGTAATGTCCCTGTAGAGATAGAATATTAATTGTTGATTGCTACTCTATCATCTTGCAAACACAGAGGGTGTGCAAGTTACTGCTTTATTAACGAGCTGATGCAGGACCTCTAATTAAAGGAAGACTCACATCTGCTTTTCTGTATAGCTAGAATCATTAATAATGGCAGAAATATTTCTACCCTACAAGCATTGCTGGTTTTTCTGCTTCTCTTTATTAAGAGCAAGTTTCTAGGAAAAATTACATTCTACCTCTATACCCTGTGCTGCTCTTAATGTAATTTGTGGGAGATGGAATCAGGATTTTTTTTTCTTTTTGTTTCTCTGTATTCTTTATCATAATTTCTTTCAAATGAAGACAGGACAAATATTACCTTTAAGAAGAAAAAAAGAACAAATTGGTCTTATGTGCAATTTTGAACAGAGGTATTACTAATGTTTTATGAGACTTCTTTATTCTAAAAGAAGCGGCTGTGAATTAATTCAGATCAATTATCTTTCTTTAAATAACAATAACATTTTTAAAAAATTACATTATTCATTTCTTAGGAAGCCCCCTTCTGAACAAGATGTCAAGTCATTTGAGAAAACAGATAATACCTGCATTTTCAATGAATGGGCATTCTCTTGTCAAACCATTTGTTTATGAAATGTCTTGCTGGCTTTGGTTGTACAGATTCATGACACTGTATTAGACATAGATCATGTAAAACATACAAGCCTTTCTTAATAAGAAATTCATAAATACAAAAACCAACTGTAAACTCAAATCTTTTTATTTGGATGGGTTTTTTTCTTGTAATTCCTCCTACATAAATCTTACTGTAAGAAATTATCAACAGTTGTTGTCAAATTGTATATGTGATAACTGAACACAAATGATCCACCTAATTCTAATGGTTGTAAACAGCTGCTAGTGGACACTTTTTTGGAAAAGCAGCATAAAACCTATAAAAACAGAAAAGTAAAATTTACCCAGAACAAGTTCAAAGACTTTTAATTCTCTTATTTGTAAGTAGGACTCTTGAGGTTAAGACAGGCAAAGTAGAATCAATTATACACTTCAGCCTAAAGAATTTTTTATGGGATATTTTTATTTAATTTACTACCAGCTTCCCACAAGGCCGTAAAACTCATTGATATTTAGATATAAATGAAGTAAAACTGGTTCTCTGGCTCTTCTTTTGTTAGTACCCTTTCCATATAAATAACTTTAATAGGATTTTGCACACTAAAAATAAAGTTTCATATTAAACAAAGTCAATTTTCCTGTCTCTCTATAGCCTCCTAAGGGAAGCCGATATATGAATAAGATAATACATCATCAGTAGCAATGGTGTGAATAAAACACATTCTTTAAATACAGCCTCAGAAAGGGTACTTACCTGGTTAAATTTTGGAAGTCTGCATAATGCTTTCAGCTAAACTTGCTGACAATGTGATCTGGGGTCATCAATCCATTTGATGCTCTGGTGAGCTTACATTAAAAAAATGTGAGAAAGTGCATAGGTGGAAAATAGCAGATAAAGACTATCACTGATAGTACAAAGACCAGCTCAGTGTTATACCTTGCCCTTCCATGTAAAAAACTATGCAATAGGAAACAACAAACTGTATTGACATCCCATTTTAATCCTTGTTAGAGCATTTCTTAAGACTGTTTCATGCCAGATGAAGCTGCTTTGAAAAACAAGTTGGTTTTGGTTTTTTTGGTTTTTTTTTTTTAGTTGATTGGTTGGGTTTTTTGTTTGGTTTGGTTTTTGTTTTGTTTTATCAAAAAATATCTCCCTCGAAACATATTCAGGAGAAATTGTATAAATTGTTTGCTGAAAATATGACATTTTTTATGTAAAAGGTTTTCAAATATTTGGTATACATTCTCATTTCATAATTTCTTTTTATGTATGTACAACATTTCTGTATGTACAATAGAAAACTAAGATATATATCACTTTTTTATGATGCTAATGGATCATAAAAATAAACAAAAGAGGAAGATTTTCGGNGCCAGCTGGAGTCATGGAGTCAGCTGTCCCGGTGTGCTCCCTCCCTGCTGCTTGTGCACCGCTGACCCCGTTTGTGGCAGGGCGGCATAAGGAGAAAAGTCCTTGACTTAGTTTAAGCAGTGCTCAGCAACTGAACCAACTGTGTGTTATCAACATTATTGTCATCCTGAACACAAAACACAGCACTGTACCTGCTGTGCAGGAAAACTATGAAACATTGACTTGTTTCATTTATTTGTTTTCCATTTTCTTTTCCATTCTGTTTCCACACTCTACAGCAAGCAGCTCCTCCCCATCCTACAGTCTGACCATGAAATGTTATGATAGAGACATAAATGGAAAGCACTAATTTACTCTAATTGTTCAGAATTGAACAGGATGTTCCTTCATTAAAACAGACTCACTGGTCTGACTGCTGCATATTACTGAATTTACTGTTAGGAAAAATGCATAAAATACAATGAAAAACAATAATGGCTGTTAGACTTGCAGAAGGTATAAATCTTTGTTTAATACCTCCTCTATAACTGTGTTCTTCAGCTGTCACTAAATACAAACCAAATAACTCCCTAGTCTTGTTACATTTAAAGAAAATAATCTCTTGACATGAGTGGGTTGTTGGTCTAGAGTGGAGTAGAATGAGATACTAAACTAATACAAAATAATTGAACACGATCCAAAAGAATTAGCATCCTGATACTTATTATTTGTCATCTGAGAACAAAAGATAATTTTGCTGTTGCTTCCTTAAAAACTTGCTTTTTCCTTTTGGTAGGATGAGCTCAGATGTGGAAGTTATGTAGTGGGAGCAGTCCATTCAGATTAAAAGATAAACAATTGCATGGATTACCTGACAGACTGGATTATAGTCAAGGTTCATGTCAAAAAGTATAAGGGCTTCTCAGCTACTACATTTTAAGCATTGTATATAACATTATTGTTAACTCGTCCCAATCAATTCACTGTGATCTTCCTTCACTGTGATCTTCCTTCTTGTTTTTGTGTGTTTTTAACTGAACATAGTTAAGATCTTATTAAAGGAATGGTCGTGTTCTATTTCTTTTTATCTTTCTTATAGTATAGTCTGGGTTAATTCATTAATTCAAAATAAATGAAAGAGAAAGAAAATTAGGTGCACTGCCGAGCAAGACCAAAATTTTGCATGGCAGGTTTTACCAAATTCACTGGACTTAAATTTCTTGGATAGCACAGAGCTCACATAGTTTCTGGGGTTAATTCCCAAATGAAATGTTATAGCAATGCTTGAAGGAAAGCAATGGTGAACTGGAAGAGGTGAGGATTATCTTTTGTTTTGTTTTACAGGTTTTAAGGCCAGCACATAACTGGCCTGACTCAAACAGAAGAAAAAAAAAATCTTCATTTCCATGTAAATAAAATTTCACCTCTAATATTATACCTCTTTTACCTCTAGTATTGTAAAGAAACCTATAGACACTTAAATTGACATAATGTAATCATTTAAAAAATCCTATATGTAAACACCTGTTACTAATTGAACATCATTTTCATTACAGGATAAACTCAACAAAGATAAAACAAACATCTAATGCCATTATAGGTTTCACATGCTATTCATACTTTCTTTAAATGTTCCAATAGTCAGATTTTGATGGATTTGTTTCACACAGTTTAATTACAGCTTTTATGTCATACAGGTATCCAGTGTTTTGTTGTCTCTCTCTCAAATAGATGTAGGACCAGGTGTTCATATTTCCACTGATTTGGATTGCATCAATCTCTAATTCTTAAATTTTCCTTTTCTCACTGAATTTTAGTTTCTATATCTGTAGTCTTTCATTCTTTTGTCTATTTTATTTCATACACAATTTAAAGCTTTTCTTTAGTATTGCTCCTTCTTTCTTTGGACATTCAATTTAGGTCAGCACGTGATTTTTCCACAGAGTATTTTAAGGCAAACTAATGTAAAGGTTTTCTTTGAAATCCAGCTCATCTTTCCATTGAGGGCAATAGTAATATCAAGGTATTCATTATGAAAAGGAGTGGGTCTTTACACACTGAAAACCAATGTCTATCTCTGAATTTCAGTGTCTGAATAGCACTGAAGTTCCTAAAATGAACATCTAGGATTAGGATAATCTTAAATTTTTCACCTATACCACTAGTGTGAAGGGAAATTCCCAAAGCAATTTGAGTCTTGAGGCCAATTTCCATCCTTTCTCTAACACAAGTTTAGGACTCAGCAACATTGTAATGGGAAAAACTAGAAGTTTTCTTCCCTGAATATCATATGTAGATTTTGGATTACTATTTTCACACAGAAGGCAAATATTTATGGGGCAGTGCCATTACTAATAGAACACAAAAATGTTGTAAATAGGTAATCCTTCATAAAACACAAAAAGCTACACATGGCCAATCCTCCAGCTTTACTGGCCAGGCCAAGTCATTAGTAAGTTCGTAAGAAAATTTACTTCAAATATGTCAATATTATCAAGTTGTGAGTTAGAAAATTTGACTCCTTACTAGAGGCGAAGCAAAACAATAGCTTGTAAAGGCCTAGCTGTATTAAAAATGACATGTATAAATAAAGTATAGTAGGTTTTGGTGATAGGTATTCTGTTTTTTGTGCCTGGGCAGACAGCTATCACTGTGCTGTGTTTAGACTGTAGTAGCACCTTGTCACCTCACTCCTGCTGTTTGTGACACACAGCAAGCATGTGGCAAAGCCCATCCAAGATAACCCTGTGTAACCTATTTCACTTATAGTTCTCCTGTTTTAATAAACATGAACCAGAAATATGGAGAAATTGCTGATTTTTACTTCACAAAATCTCTTAGGTGTCTATTTTCTGCTTATCAAGTATTACTTGAATTTTTCAAGGGCTGGAAGCAGTACACTTTTTTTTTTTTTAAATGTACTTTTTGGCTGTTAACATGCAAAATACTTATTTTAATCAGAGCTTTGCAATGCAAATTCAGTGAAACCACTTCATATTTTAAAATTATAAATAGACAAAAACTAATTCCAGTTACAGAGTCAGGTTAAAGTTGCAACATACTTCCCCTCACCAGCACCTAAGGATTTTTACACCCCAGCCTATATATTTATTGTGAGGCTAAATTACTAGCTGCAGTTTTTCCTCCTTTCTTCTTCCTTTTTGCCTCCTGAGAGATCCTTAGAGAAAGAATGCACTGCTATTTTATTGCAACTTACTGTCAGTATTTTCTGATTTGCATTGTTTAAAGCATCTTATTTTCCTGCTTAATATAGATCTTGAGAGAGCAATTCAAAAGTCCCAGAAAGACAACAGATACAAATGAAATGGCTGGAGACCTATTCCTTTGGGAATTGCAGTGTGAAGCATGCAAGAATATGCAGTAACATCAAAAACATGCCTTCTGAAAATTGTGTGGTTTCGGGGGCAGGAGGGAGGAAAGAAAATCAAACACCAAAAATTCTAAGTATTTTATTTCACTTGGTAGCACCCTAGGTTCAAGACAAAAATGGCAAGGCAGGAATCAAAATATTTTGGTAAATTGCTAATTCAGTTTTGAAACAGTGGGAAAAGTAGTATCTAAATGATCATTATCTCGAAATCTAGAACTGCACTAGATGTCTTTGCTGTACTATTCCTCCCCATCAAATCACCCTTCTTTGGGAATCTGTTGAGTAGACATTAGTCAGGCAATTTGAAAAGCAGCAGTGTGCTTCCCCATTGAGTAGGCTACTTAATAAACTCCCACTACTTCTTCTCAGACATAAATGGAACACCAACTACCACCATTTCACCCAGTGAAAATAAGCAAAGAGCTATGTGGGCCCTTCAAAACCTCCGTATTGCCTGTTCTCTATACCAGAATACAAAATGTCCTATGAAAACTTTGTATACTTTTTTTACCCCAATATGGAAGATATAGGGAACACCTAATCTACTGCTTTTACATGTTGATCATTTTCTTGTGTGTTGGATTATGCAGACAAATCCTTGATGATACCCATAAAATGACAAAAGTCTTATTTAAGAGTTTGAAATAAATATCCTTGCAGTTAATAAGTGATTTCATAAATGTTAGTTGGCTTTATTCATCAAATGGTACCACACACAGACACCATTCTGGGCTCAATCACATCATTTGCATGGTAAAAGGTTACTTGCAGGATCTGTAAATACCACTGTTAAAGTCAGATTTGCATATGCAGATACATGCAGGTTTTCTTGCACAATATAAATAGACTTGAACTATTTACATATAGAACTATATTTAACATGAATATCCTTGATGGGAATGGGCAATTCACATTTTTTTCTGAGCATGGTAGCTCAAGCATCCCTTATTTATATTCTGCATCTTTAATTGCAAAGCTCTGTGAAGTTTTGTTGAAGTTCCCAAAGGGGTCTATTTAATTTCATGTAAATTTCACCATCTCAAGTTTTAGATTTAAGTGAAACCAGAAAAAGCTCTGTTTGTTCATGACTTTGATCTGAGGCCATCAGGGTCTGTATGACTTTCTTCAGGTTTGGCTAAGGGTCAGCTCCAAGTTGACTCAGTCTAGTTGAAGATCAGTAAAAAAGGGCGTAGTGCTGTTTATACACAACTGAGAACTGCAAGGAGAGTTATCAGTGCTGCTGCTGAACAAAGGGAAATTATTTTTCCCGCCATCCTGACACATATATACCTAGTTCCTTAAAGTATTGTAGCTAGTGTATTAAAACTGGTATCTTATTCTTAAGATTTGAGCAACTGCTGTTCTCTCCCACTTGACAGCTACTTAACACCACTAGAACAGAAGCAGTTACTTCTGTGCAGCCATGAATCTTTTCATGGCTGAATTGTCTTTGGTTTGAAACTTGAAAAGGAAGAAACATATCAGAGAATTTTTTCTTAACTATTTGTTACACAAAGCCTGTTAGCAGTACCAAAATACTCAGCAATTTTGTTTAAAAGCCTCATATTCTTTAGGCGACAAGTTTTCTTTGCCTCTTAGGTCGTCACCATACCATGCAGAGAAACAGTGCATTTTTGCTTCTTGAGATATCTTGTAAATGAAGCATATATAAATATAGACCTGAAATATATCTGAAAGAAAAAGGAAAAAAAAAANCACTTCATGATCTCAGGGCTTCCTGTAGAACCTTACACTGGTCTAGAGGACAACACATATATTTGTGACCTTTGCTTTAGAAGAAATTCCCAAGGTATTTCCTCTCAGTTCACAATAACAGCATGACTCAGAAAATCTGCTTGCTGGATTCTTGATATCAGTGATAGTATAAAACATCATATATAGCTTTGGGAAAAACTGAAATTTACCAATAAGGTTAAATTAGGGCAAGACTGGTTGTTTCCCATTTACATATGAAGTTTGACATCCTGATTCATAGGTTGGTCAACACAGATGATGTGGAAAGCATACATGAAGTGCACTTCTCAGAAGAAGATTGATCAAAGCTGCATGAGGATAAAAAGACAGATGCATTCTTGACGTATTTCATTTGTTTATTTTTGTTGTTTGGTTTTTTTTTGATTTTGGTTTGGTTTGGTTTTTTGTTGTAGCTGTTTTGTGGGGTTTTTTTGATTTTTTTTTGGGTTTTGGTTTTTTGGGGTTTTTTTTGTCTTCTTTTGGGTATTAGTCCCTGACTTCTTTGCTTTCTGTGTAAATTGCCTCAAGCTGTGAAACACTATCTAGCCTCCAATCTCCTAGGAACAGTAGTCAGTCACTTTGGCACAGTTTTTCCCAGCACCCTGGGCTAGAAGTGCTCCCCTGTTTTGTAGCACAGCACTGTCTCTAGGGAAAATGCAGAAAGAATGAACCCCAGGGGATCTGTGTAAGCCATGTTTCCCTGTTCTCACAGGAATGCCATGGAGGAACATGCTGGTAAAATACTCAGTCTGAACTCCTCAGTGTTCCAGAAACCCACAGAGTTGCCTTTCAGAGCAGTCCTCTCCCTCTGTGACTCCACTTGTAGAAGAGTATCAGAGGAAACTGAACCAGGAGGAAGAATGGAAAGACCAGTCCAGCAGGAAATGCATCACTTTGCCACTAGTATGAAGCTCTAGGCAGCATGATGCATCCCTGTATTGAAGGCTGACTCCAGGAACCCAAGTCTGTCCCTAATTAATAACATAACAAACATGATACATACTGCTTATCAAAACCACTTTCAATAGAATGAAAAATTAGCTCACAGTTGCTGCATTTTATTTCCCAACAACTTTTTCTGATAACTTCGAAGGAGCTGCACATTGTCTGTTTTCTGATTATTACCTTCACAATTAACTTAGTGTGAAAGGAAACCAAAAATTATCTACCCATCTCTTCTTGTGCCTCCAGGAATGTGGCTGAGTAAGAGGAGAGATGATAAACACTGTGGCTGCTGGATTTAAATGTGCCAGTAGAGATTTGTCCTTTTCGATGAAAGGTCCCAGAGTCAACAACTCTTGCTAGCATCCAGCCCATGAAATAAACTTTATCCTCATGAAATTGCTATTCATCTGGCAGGGAAGAACCCATTGTATCTGAGTGCACAACCTGTAGAAGTCAGATGATAATATATATTGGATTGTTCTGCTATAAAATGTGCAAAAATGGCATAAAGTATTCAAAGGAAAGTGCTGTTATCTGACACTCAAGATGATATTGTTACTAAGCCTGGAAGTATTGGATCCTTTACATTATTGACTTTGATTATGCCTTACTAATGGCTGGTTCCTTTTCCATCTCATTGGCAATAGCTTAATTTCCTTTCCTATACCTTTCTATTGAATCATTCAGAAAAATTCATATTCTAGAGCTGAGAAATGGAAATTACTCTGCCTATCTTAAGATCTTATCATATCCTCAAAAGAGATGTTCAGAAAATCAAGAATTATTTAATCTTTCTGCACTTGCTGAGAGGAACCATGCAATTCTGTTCTCCAAGATCAGAGCTCATTGGCTCTGGTTCTCAGACACAGAGGAGTAAAGTGAAATGGGTAAAAATCCGTGAAAAAAGCCACAGCTACCTGGAACTACATTTTCATTACTTATCTTCTGCAAATAAAGATTGAGATTCCTTATTTTTTTGGAAGGTTATTATTGCATAATAGAATCATAGAATGGTTTGGATTGGAAGGGATCTTAAAGACCATCCGGTTCCAACTCCCTTACCCTGTGAAGGAACACTTTCCACTTGACCAGATTGCTCAAAGCCTCATTCAACCTCGCCTTGAACACTTCTGGGGATGGGCCATCCACAACTTCTCTGGGCAACCTGTGCTAGTGGCTCACCACCCTCACAGTATGGAAGAGGAACGAAGTCACCCCTCAGCTGCTCCTCACAGGGCATTCCATTCAGCCCTTTCTCCAGCCTTGTTGACCTTCCCTAGATGCACTTGAGTGCCTCCATGTTCTTATTATATTGTGGGGCCCAGAACTGCACACAGTACTCAAGGTGAGACAGCACCAATTTTATTCACATAATAGGTGAAAAAGTTGCTATTACTGAGGTTACTATCCCATGCCTTTTTTTTGGTAACGTGACATTTCCATCTGCACACTTCTACTGATCTTGGGTTTATTCAGTGTTAGCCACTTTTCAGGACTTTTCAATAGATAATTCCAGCCTTACAAAGAAAAGGAAAATGATGATTTGATGACAAAGGCATTTTATCATAGAAGCACAGATTATGAGTTGGCAGAGAACCATCAGGGTCACTCCTGACCCTGCACAGCACATCCCCAAGAATCACACTATGTGCCTGAGAGCCTTGTTTGAATGCTTCTTGAGCCCTACAAGGCTTGGTGCTGTGACCACTTCCCTGGAGACCCTGTTCCATTGCCCAACCACCCTCTGGGGGAAAGGCCTTTCCCTGACATCTAACATAAACCACGCCTTACCCAGTTTCAGGCCATTTCCTCAAGTCCTATCGTTGGTCACCAGAGCGAAAAGATCAGTACCTGCCCTTCCTGTGCCCCTCATGAGGAAGTTGCAACTGCAATGTGGTCTCTCCTCAGTCTCCTCTTCTCCAGGCAGAACAGACCAAGTGACCTCAGCCACTCCTCATACGGCTTCACCTCAAGGCCCTTCACCATCCTCATTGCCCTTCTTTCAATGCTGTCTTCACAGTACTCAAAGTGAGGCTGTCCCTGTGCAGAGCAGAGCAGGACAGTCCCTCGCTTGCCCAGCTGGTGATGCGGTGCCTGATGCACCCAGGACACGGGTGGCCCTCCTGGCTGCCAGGGCACTGCTGACTCATGTTCAACTTTCCATTGACCAGGAACCCCAAGTCACCTTCTGTAGGACAGCTCAAGAATATGAAACTGGTTGTGATTGATTAGAATACAGTTCCTGCTTGCTCAAAATCCATCTCTGTCAATGCACAAAACCAGATCCTTAAGATATGGTTCTGGCACACACAACTCAAGAATACTGGAAACATAGCTGAGAAAAACAGTCCAACCCCTGTAGAAATGCTACTAGGAGAACAATGTCATTCATCCTAGACAGGAAAGAAAACAACAGTGTTCACCTTTGTTGTTCAGGACAGAATTATGGAATCATCACACCAAGAAACATTGGAGGGGAGTTTGAGAAAGATGAATTAAAAATGAATGCTTTCGACCATACAAATTATTCAGGGAACATGTAGAGCACAAAGGCAATAACAGGCTTGTAAACAGTAGACAAAACTAAGGTGCATACAGATTTTGTATTCTAGGGAAGTGGGCTCTTCTAAGTAGCCCAGTAATGTGAAGGTGACTGAGGACTAAAGCCTAGTAAATCAAAAAAGATTTCCTGGTGCATGGCTTTAACAGATTTTAAGACTCTCAGTGTGCACATAGCGCATGAAGACAGCAGCCAAATTTGCCACCATGTTGTTAAATAAACAACAGTTGAAACTCAGTGGGATCAGGAATGCATCTGTAATGCAGTACTGGGAGCGCAAAGGTGCAGAAATGGGCTGACACAATCTAACTTTGTACTTCTCGTGTCAAGGTCTGTTCATAGGGAAGAAAACCTTAACCAAAAATAGATGATATTACTTAGACTTTATGGGACTTGAAATATGTGTAGCATTGTAAGACAATAGGCCTTTTGAAACCACCCAGTACTATGTGAGGAGATAATCATTAAGTGAAAGAATAGTTTCTATGGGCCTTTATCATCAATATAAGGAAAGATGCTAGTGAAGTGGACACATAATTAGCACCAGCAAATTGTAAGCAGAATGCACAACATAGCATGTGGGACTGCCAAAATGGATTCAGCTCAGCCCTGCTGCTGTTATGAAAGAAAAGTGTTCACAAAAATGAGAAGGAAGCTCTGTATTTTCACCCACCACAATTTTCAACAGTTGTGTTTGGTGAGTAAGCAATGGCAGAAATGGGCTCATTCAGCAGTCACACCTTTTTTTTTAATGGAAATATACCTATTATATTAATATATGTTTTATTAGGAAATAAAATAAACAAAAGAGAAAATAAATTCTTTAGGCAATGGACTGATCTCTAAGAGTGTATCAGAATTTGATCCTCCAGATTCCACACTATTTAGTCTTGAAATTATTTTGTTGTAAAATGAATACATTGCTGGATATTTAATTGCTTTATTAAAATGGAAGAACACTAACAGGAAAAACTGAAAAATTATGTCTATAATGTGGTTGTTCTAGCATATTAGTATCAAATTAGTATCCTAATCTTGATCATGTTGGCTATTCTGAAGTTAGAATTTTTTTATTTTTTTTTTTTCCCCCCTCCCCTAGTAGCTTTGTTTCATTTCAGAGGATGAAGATAGTTCTTCAACCTAGAGCTTTTTATGAAATCACATTCTTGGGAACTAGCTATTCTTTGTAAGGCTTTGCATTGATTCAAAGCTGCTGAATAGCATCTGCAAAAGAGGTTGCTACCTATTACTGACAATTGAGAGTGTACTACTTGATTTATCCAGGGAGCTGTAGTGATAGAAAAGTGCCAATCTGCTCCATTTGATAAAAGGTCAACTAAAGACTCAGTAAGAGAGTGTGAATATACTTAAAAGGCATATTCTTTGCTCTTTAGAATAAAATCATCACATCAGGTAGGTTTGATCATGAGTTTCAGAAAGCATCATGAGAAAGCCATTGCTGAAAGCAGCCAGCTGACCAAAATGCCTGTTATTCAACTATCAGAGCTGTCAGGTGAAAATGAGCCCTTATGCCTCAAATCACCAGAAAAGTCACAATATAACGACCAAGATCACATTGGCTTACTACAGAAATGCCCCTCCCTTCCAAAAACATGACGTACACTTTCATGAGAGACTGCATATAATTAAAAAAATCTGAGATGACAGATAAAGGCAATGTAGATGGAGGAGGTATCCTATATGTCAGAAGACATTTCAGTAGTTCTAATGGTCTGACAATATCTTAGATAATAGAACAGACCATAAAAGTTACGTTCTGTCTTGTATACCTAAAAAAGAGATAAAATGATACTAAAATAAGGAAATAATAAAATTAGGATTAGCAAAGCAATGTAGCAACCCAGTACAAAAGAGGAGAAAAACCTCTGAATCTACAAAAACAAATAAGTTAGGCTTGTCATCTGAAAAACATATAATGATGTGGCAAAAAATCTAAAGTGTACTAAAACATAGAATGCATTCTACCACCATCTGGATTAAGAACATTGAAACAAAGTTACAAAAGTGAACATATGGCAGTGTAGCCAGACAGTTTTAGCTGCTATGAGAACCTTCATCATCTGTTGGTCTTTCTTGTAAGAGCTGGAAGAAAACTAAGCAGTATAGAAAATACGACACTGCAAAGAACAGAACTTAAAGAAAATAAATTCAAATTTCTTAGCAATCACAGTTACATAAGTACATGTACATTTTTTAAAGAACACATATTGGAGGATGACCGGAACTTACAAACTAAACCAAAAAGACAATAACATATGTCCCTGAGTGTGAAAATAAATTTCAAAAGAAAGACTCAAATAGCAATACAAAAAGTATAAATAAAACATTCATCCTTCTATCAGAAATTTGAAGATGGCATCCAGCAGCCAATTATTCAAACCATAAAATATGGTCAACAGCTTCTCTGAGTAGATCACAACATTGCACCTGGGCAAAGAGCTCTTCATTTCTTTGTATGTGGTATGCAAAACAAAGTAATTATCAACCATGTAGAGGCAATGTAATAAACTGATAATTCTAATCATGTGCATTTATCCTCTAAAAATAATTCCACTGTATCCATATCTGGATTTCAACCTACAACATTGGGTACAGGAAGGAGATTTTAAAAATATTCCCTAATGTTTCTTTTTATCTCTTTTGAAAATTTTAAGTTATTTTACTTTTCAGTAAATCATCATAATGTAATGTCTTATTAACAATATTTTAATGCCTAAATTGTATTAGGAGAAAATATTCTCCAACTTTAACCACAAGATAAATAGGGTAATATGAAAGTTAACAAGTCCCAGCAAATGATTTGGGGCTTCAAGAAATACAGAACTTGTGTTGAAAAAATCTACAAGTACACTTCCTTCCATTGTATGCCTGGGACTTTCTAGGGACTACGTCTCATAACTAATAATTTTTTATAAATAACTGATATTATATATAAAAGGAGATGGGAAAAAAATTGTTCAGAAAGATCACAGGCACAAGGGAATTGAAGGTGATCTTAATTAACAACATAGGTTCTATCTATTCAGCATTTCTTCATTGTCATTTTGCTATACAATAAAGAAGCCACTTTGCATTGACTCTAGCCGTATATCTACAGGAAAAGTAAACTGTTTCCTTTTTGGTCCTAGAAACAACTGAGCTCCACCATCCCTGTCAGGGAACACAAAGTGTGGGGCAGCTTTGCAAAGAATTACTAGCTGGCAGCAGAGGAGATGCTGTCAGGAGAAGCTAGAGGCAAGAATGGAAAAGGTCACAGAATCACATAATCACAGAATCACAGAATGAACTAGGTTGGAAAAGACCTTTGAGATCATCAAGTCCAACCTATGACCTCAGCATCTAAACCATGGCACATGGTGCTCACATTGTGTGTCACATCCAGTCTTTTTAAAAATATGTCCAGGGACAGTGACTCTACCACCACCCTGGGCAATGAGGGAGAGGAAGGTAAGAGTCTTACAGCTGCACTTCATCTGTAGAGCAGTTCAGGCATCCGGGTGAATGCAAAGACTGAGAAATAACAAACACAGCCTTGCAACTCTTGGTGTAGGGCACAGAGCAGTCACACAGTGTCTCTTTGTGTTAACAGCCCGAAAATGTGGTTGTCAGTCTCCACAGAGTTGTGACAGCTGCCTTTTTTCTTTGCAAGGACTCTGCTATATCCCCTGGAAGACTGTAGCAATCTGCGTACTTATAGAAACATGTTGAGATGGCTAGTATGATTACTGTAGACAGTTCAGCTCCCTTTTTGAGTTTGGTAGAAAGACATTTTTTCTGATATTATTTCTATAGGCCCTCCTGGAAATAGGAACTCTCACCCTCTCAAGTTGTACTCCTCTTACCTAAAGCCTTGTGAAGTGCAACAAGAATTATAAAAAGTAGATTCTGCCATTTTTTCATGGTTCCAAAAGATCTCTTTAGAAAGGTAGCTATACAGAAATCAGCTGAAAATTAATGAACATGTGGAACTCCCTAGCAGTGAAAAATCTGTAACCAGTCTCAGAAAGTTGCTCTGTGGGAAAGGAAGGACAAGTTGAACAACTGTGTCCAGAGAATTTCGCAGTACTTCACCTTGCAGGATCATTTCAGCCATTTGATAGCAGAAGAATTTGTGCACATTCACATTGTGACATTCAGCTGGAAAACTGTGCCCTGGATAGTGAGCTGATATTTACTACTACACTATAACTCTTCTATAGAAAGCAACATGGAGATGTCATGCTGTGAGTAGCCGATGTTTTAAAAATGTAGTTTCTATATCAGCTTGCAACATTTTAACCAAATGGCTCTCAGGAACAATGGATATGAATATTCTGTGTTATTTTATGGAATGGATTACTCTTACTGGCATTTTTTGCAATCATTAGAAATACTAAAAGTAATCCCTCTAAATGAGTTTATCACATCTGTGTATGAAGACTCAGACATGCACATGCTCAACGGATTTTATTGACTACATAGAAAATTATTTATAGTAAAATATTATTATTCATCTAAATGTGTATTAGGAATAAACCAAGAATTACTGACACCTATTGTATGCTTCAAAACACAGATAATAAGAGACAGATAAAATCATGCAAATGATTTTAATGCAGCTCTGATTATTTTGATAAAGAATTAGAAAGAATAACACAATGAAACTGAAAGAGCAGTATATTCATAAGTGTTGTGCTTTGCTAATCATAGCTAAGATATAAAGGAAAAAATAGAAACAGGTACAGATGAAAAAGGCATTCAGGATGTGTTCAAATGCAAATAATAGCAATAAAATATAAAACTTGCAATGATAACAAAAAGCCCTTTAAGTGTTAAACTGTTAATTTAACTTCATTGTTAGATTAAAACCTCAGAGTTTCAACAGATGAAAAATGAGAACAAACTCAGGTATAAAGATTTCTTTAATGCATTAACTGGGAATCTAAACATTTGAATTTTTAAAACTATTTATTTTTTCCTTTCACTGGAAACAAATAGACACATGATGTGATCATGGATTTTCCAATACTCTAAATTGTCATTATTCCTTAAATCCTAATCCTAACCATTTTTCAATTGCTTTGGGATAGATTTTTGTTTAAGGAAACAACAAAATGATAAACTTCTCAGAACCAATATAAGACAACATCCTTTTGAATTGGGTGCAAAAATAAGCACTGTGACTTAGCACACCACTGTAAAAAATCTCATGTAAGTTTAAGCACAATTTGAAAAAGCACTGTTGAAAATTCAGAGAAAGGCAAAGTAAAGGTGAAGGTAAATAAAGGACAGATATATAAATTCTAAGAGTGGTGTTAGTTTATTTTCCTGAAAGGATGGACTGCTACTTAGATTACAAAGATATTATGCTGTACCACAAGAAGAGGTTGTTTAGGAAGAGTAAATGAGAATGGATAAGACTATTTCTAATTTAATGGGACTCTACTTGTCATTACTAATTGGATAAGCATGAATGAAAAATTAAATACAGATGTTTCTACGGATGTGTGTCTCATGACTTGATAGTGACTTGAGAAACTATTTTCAGAGTAATTCTAGCCTAGGAAGAACAAGACACTATGAACCATCATCTCAGTCTTCATACATGTCCAGTAATTTCTTAATTGTGCAAAAATTCCTAATTTCCCCTTTTAAACTCACCATATTTTCCTGGGTAAAAGTTATTACGTTCTGTATATGTCAAATTTTCCCACAGACATGAATGTATCTAAATCTTACTTTATACCACCCAAGTCACTAATAAGATAAGAACATTTTTGAAAGCAGTGAAGTTAAAGGTCACTATTATCACAGAAACATTCTTTGCAGTTTTTCATCAGTTTTGAGAGGGTTTTAATGGATTTTACTGAATTTGCTCTTTGAAATCTCTTTATGTCAGCCTCTGCCAGCCTCTGTGACTTCACTGAAGAATATTTCAGCCTTAGTTGCTGCAGTATAGTCATACATAACATACAGTTTTTCTGTATAATACTGTGTAACTTCATGGTTTTATTAAATTCTGCAGTTCATTTCAGTCCTTCTTCCCAACCATGCATTATTTGTCATGTCAGTAGGGAAGGTTTTAGTTTTCTACATATCTTCTCTTTTAGAAATCAGCAGGGGTTTAGCAAAATAAGAAATGACTAGTGGAGTTAACTGTTATCACTGAATGTGTGTTGGAAGATGAATCTAAAAGACAAAGTTTCAGGCACACGATATTCCACCTGCAAGAGTCAAATCCTGTCCCATTTAAACCTGTTGAAATGTTGCCATTGAGAAATCTTGACAAGAAATACTCAAGAAATAATCTAATTTGTTAGAAGCCTTGTTTTTCTACATGCAGAGATNATCCTATTGATTGCTTCTAGATCAAAATAAAGTCCTTTGAAATTAACATCTTTCATTAACTCTTCCTAGAAATTGTCACATGGCTTTTTCCTAGATAAAGCAAAGAAAAATCAGTAAATCTAAACTTTCTTATTTCTCATTTCATAATAAATTTTCTTTTGATTGAAAATGAAAGCATAATGATCAAATTAGGCAACTCTGGGGAGAGGCAAAATGAGTTTCTAGGGCCAGAATATTTGCTGATCCTGACATTTTTATATATTTTTTTCATTTTTCATCCCAAAACGTCACCCAGCGTGGTATTGATTTAAACTGTAATTTGTATGTTTGATTATTGGTTTTTGATTAGTTTGAAATACATTTGGAAATCCATTGTTCAAGCAAACTCATCTGCAGTTGCTGCTTTTTGATTTCTTTTTTGATTGCCATGCAGTAGAAGGAGTTCTGTTCCTTTATAACAGATAATTTTAAAATATAAATCAATTTTCTAGTCTATTTCATAAGAGGTGGTTTGCATGATTTTTTTGAGACACAAAGAGTAAGGTTTTGCTGTTCTTTTAAGAAGCTGTCAGACTATCAAGAGAACTACATTGCATATAGCAACCTTTGTCACAGCCACCAATCTTTCCTCTCTTTTTGCCAAAAAATGAGTGGAAATCTGAATTATGCATGCATTATATTAGTGGAGGGGTTGACTTTCTGTTCTCCTCAGAATTCCATCAGTCCCAAATAGAATGGGCAGAAATAAGGACAAACAAAATCCTTGAGAACTATTGTAATGCAAAAGTTATTTGAGTAGAACTGAAAATTTCCAAATATTCCAGTTATTCCTTCAGCTAGTATAAAAACTGAGGAATAAATTGTACAAAATAAAGAGAGAACATTTCCACTGGGTTCCAATGCATCCACTGGGTTAGCCTTTTTTCAACCAGCTCTGAGTTATTAACTGCAAATTACAAGCCCACTTGTGGCAGTGATATTTTTCTATCTTCTCTGCAGGGGTTATTAGTGCTTCTATGTCAATAGTAATTATTGCAGAGAATATTACTAAGCAGGGTCTGGTGAAACAAATGAGGGAGGAATTGTGTGCGTCCACAAAAGTCAGACAAGTACTAAGAGGAGCACCAGGGATGGATTATATTCCTTTAAGCTGAACCACCAGAACTGCTCAGGCAGGACAATTTCACAAGAAAGGGCTCAGCTTTTCCTCCTGATAGGCTTCCTTTCCATCTACCGACAGGCTACTTGAAGGGTTTAGTTGGAAAGATACCACTGTTTACAAAGTGTCAGAAGATGCTGCAGCAGATAAGAGGAAAAATATTTTCTGAGGAAGTGACTGAGATGTGGGTGAAAACAGGGCAAATATTGTGTGAAATGTGGTTAAAATATACAGAGTTTAAAAAATTTAAAAGGATTTTTAGTAAGAGTAAAGAGTCAATGAGAAAAGTCAGAAATAAGGGGGGGGTAGATACTTTCTTAGCAGTGCTTTTGTCATTCCAACTCTAAATAAGCAATTCATCTACTCATAAACCTTTTATGATGAAAACGTGAAATATACCTCTGCAGAAGTAACCTATGGAAAAGAAGCGTTAAAAGTACACTTGCTATATAGTTTGACATTCAAATTACTGTATTTCTTCACTCATGCATTTTAAGCCCATGGGGATGAGAGAAGGATGTAACAGAGCTAAAAGATTAATAAATTATCTGAATGTAGTTATTCTGGAGGATATTTAATACCACCTGCTCTCACATCTGTAAACAGATGTGCATTACTTGCTGTATTTTATCATGATGTTAGGAAAGTTTTCTACACACACTATCTTGCTTGGATATGGATGAGCTTGTAAAAGCTGACAAGGCATTGATGTACCCCTTATATTTTGCATTCATCTTTTATGTTTAAAATTTGAGAGGTGACCAGCTTATAAACATCCTAGCAATGTGGTCTGCCGCTGCAGTGAGAGTGGAACTAAAAAAAAATTAACACAGAACAGAAAATTGTATCTAGAGAACAGACTGGAGTCTGACAGTTTCATCCAGATTTGCTGGACAAATCTGGAGGGATTTTTTTATATATTTGCTTTTCTAATTCTTTTTCAAAGATTCAAGATGCCAGGCATCAAGATTTCCTCTTTATGCTAGAGGAAAACCTCTGGCTTTCTGTTTTTCTGCAGTTTACACCATGGGTCAGAGTGGTATTGTTTCAGGTTAATGGTTTTGCTGTATTGTTTTACTGTTTTGTTTTTCTCTCACTCATTGATACTCCGTGTTTAACTCTGGTCTCATAAGTACACTGACATTTTTCAGACGAGAATGAACAAGAAAAAGTGAATTTTACACTTTGTGGGAATTTCAGGATAACTGAAAAGATAATACCAGAGACATTTTAGGTATCAGTCTCCTTGACAGTCTCATTCAATAAGGAAGTTGTTGTTGTCTGAATGTCCAGTTTCTTTGGAGTTATTCCCTTATTCCATACTAAGACCTGCCCAGGTAAGGACAAGACTGCTAACACAACACACAGGTGTATGTAGCCACCCCTTCTACTTCAACTTGACAGCAGAGTCCAGATTGCTCTAAGCAACCTGATCTATTTGGGCTGGGGGCTTGGACTGGGTGACTTTTAAAGTCCCTTCCAACCCAGATCATTCTGTGATTCTCTCCCTTGCACTTGGGCACTGACCAAGATCACCTCTTCTCAAAGCTGATTTGCTTCACCTGGAATGAGTGTCATGCTGCCCCCTTGACAAAGGATGAAGATTGTAACAGCAGTGCACTGACCTTCAGCTCCAGTAAAGCAAAAAGGCAAGGCTTGCTTCGTTAGAAAGAGGCTAAGTCTAGCTACTCTCTTTCAGAGGAGAGTTTAACTCAAATAGCAGATAACACGGAATGTGGTTGATAAAGGGGAGGATGGGAAAAGGGATATTTTGTGTATCTCTGAGGACACATAGGATTTAGCAGATCTTTTCTTAGCATCCCATATATACACAAAAGCCTTAATCCTTTCTGCAGTCCTGAAAGGTAAGTCTTTTACCTTTCTTCAGGTCTCTATCAGCTCTCCTGCATCTGGCCCAGTATTAAAACACCCATTGATTTTTAGAATGAATTTTTATGTTCATACAAACATGGTATGGTATCATGCCAGAGAAGCAATTAGTCTTCAGGAAGAGTGTTTTTTGTTCCAGTATTTGAGAGGATAGTTTTCTAATAAAACTAAACCTATTTACTCTAAGGCACTCAGCTTCAGTTCCATTAATTTCAGTTTACTGTGACACTCTATAATTTATTCTTCCCAAGATTTACATGCATCTGCACTACCATTAGTTGTATTTGTTGTGCTATTAGCTTTAAACTTTTATAAATACCACAGAGATGGCAAATAAAGTGTCAACGAAAGTGGATGATGTATGAAAGAGTATTAATATCTGTCTGGAAAGATGCACCAAATTTCTTCAGGGAATATATCAGCTCCCATAAGATAACTATTAAGGATATCTTGGGTTTTGAGGCTTATTCCTGAACTGTATTAATTCTTTATAATGTTGGTAGTTCTTTAGGTATAAAAATTGATGTTACCATGACAGTTGTAACTCGTGTGTCTCTCTCTGGTGCTTCCAAATTTTGTGTAAATTAAAGACACCAGAACACTAGTTATCACCCTCTGAGACCTTCAGTGAAGCTCCTCTGTGAGAAAGAAATGGCTTTTCCTCCCTAGGAGTGAGACCATCGTTTATGTTGTGATTCTCAAAATACAGAAAATGATATCTGGGTTGCTTTGCATTAAAGTGTGAAATAACATGAAAGGTGATATCTCCAAGTTCTATGTAATTTTTACAATTCTTTTTCGAATAGTTTCAAGAGACTGGAGGTAGGTAGCATCACAAAGGTGAGAGCAGATGACAGCCCTAAATGTTCTAAGCTACCAAAACGTGTCAGAACAGTCGCTATCTAATTCAAATCTTAAAAAAGGAAAGAAGACCATGCAACCTCTACCCCTGTCTTTTTTTTGTGTGTCACTAGGACAAAAGAATGTGAAGAGGGGAAAAAAATAAGATAAAATGAGATTAAAAAATCTTTAATATGAATAATAATGTACTTAAGAATGGTTAGGAAATCTGTGTAGCTGTTAACTTGTTTCCTTGCACAGACTAGAAATTTAGTTAGAATCTGGGTCCAGAATTCCTGTTGTAAAAAACAGAATTATGATTCTGCTAGCCCCAGAAAAAAAGTGTAATCTCTTTTCTTTTTTTATTTTGCTGTGT
>VXBB01021260.1:84525-108668 GCA_013399915.1 Illadopsis cleaveri
AAAAAAGCAAAACAACTACAACCTATTCTATGTATAATTAAAATAATGAAAAAATTCAGTTTCTTTTTATTTTTCTCATTAAAAATTCCATATGCTTAGGTGGCTTCTTGTGCCATTTAACACAACCTCGTGAAGGGTATTTCTTTTAGCATCATAACCTAAGAGATTGGCATCTGTGACCCAACACAAAGTTGACTGCATAACAAAGGTTTGGAGAAATATGGGCAACTGCAAACTAAAGCCTGGATCTTCTCAGCCGCACTAAATGACAGTGTAATTATTGGACAGTACTGGCAATTATTGTTCAAGCTTGATCCGCCTTCCTAGCAGACTGTATCAGTGGGATTCTTGCCTTTGAGGGGAATAACATCAAATTCTGGTCCTGTGTCCTCTACAAAGCAACAATAATGTGTTTGACTTTGGTACTTAAAGGAGGATAACATATTTGTAGATTCTGATAAGATTCTGATATACTTACAATTTAAGATGAACTGATGAAATTTTCTGACTCTAGTAACTATTTATCAGTTTAAAATTCCATTCCTCAAGCATGATTGTGAATATTGTCCTGTATATTAATAGTTCAAACAGAAGATTCTGTTTGGTTCTTTGAACCTGTACTTGTAGGCAAGTTTGATCACAATTTTCCAGACAGTACAGCAATAATCTGAAATAAAGGATCATGGACAGTTAAATAATGCCAATGTAGATAATTCATGCTTTGAGAGTTCATCAAGGCAAGGGTAATTTGATCTCACAGGTCATCTGCTCATTTCATTTGGTGAAATAAAATTATCGTAAGGGTAACAAATCGTTATTTAAAACACCTCAATTTGTGGTAGATTATATGTATAAACTTTTGCCTGACTGTGGGTATATTAAACTTCATGAAGCTCACAGCTGTGCTTGGAGAGCATCCCAAAATGAGGGTCAGACTCTATTTTACATCTGAGAGACTGTGATGTCTTTGGATCCTTTTCTGGGCAGTCCTGCAGATATTAATATGTGGAAAAGGGAAAACAAACGAAAGTGAAGGGTTATGATTAATACAAAGCATTATTTCTTAGTTACCAAAATATACTCATGTCTTTGAGCTTACAGGACTTAAAAATTCACCAGTTGAGTGAAACTTAAACCTATTTTAGGAGTTTATTAGCTTTTACTAAAAGTTACAACAAAATTCTGGGCTTTTGTTTGTTTTTTTTTAATTTCAACACATAATCAATATATTTGATGCTAATTTGCTTTTTAGTGTTGTGGAATACCTGTGATACCAACAGGAATATCACTATACCAGCATTGATGTACATGATCTATACTACTTATCATTTAGTATTGTACTCTTGCCAATGGAGTGATTTTTTTTCAAATAAAATTTTTCTGTCGCAGAAATCACGTGGTTATAATTAAGGGTTCAACTATGACCTAACAGAGAATATCAGCTCTGAGGAAAAATGGGCAAACACACACTTGAACCATACCAATTTGTGCTTTACTTTTACGTCTCTGCAAATAGTTACATAACAATGAAAGGAGAAGGATGACTGCAGTCAGTTGTCTACAGCTATCACTTCTTTTGGCAAGCAGGAGGATTTCAGGCTTTATGTGATGTCCAAAAAATATTCTCCAATGAAATAGCACCAACGTCACAAACTGTCAGTTTATACATTCTCCTTCCTTGGTTTCCTTCCAGCCAAGCTCATTTAAAATATACTGGCTAGACCCAAAATGCATCACACAACTTTCTAATATGCATTTCCTCATGAAAGATAAAGTGGTACATTAACTCTTATAAAACTTAAAGTTAGTTTGATGTTCAATAAGGCTTGTACCATTTTGAAATTATGTGGGATTGAAAATAGCAGGAAAATGAAATTCTGATGTTCTGTGGCTTAAGGCAGTTGTGCAGAACACAAAACCAAGAAAGGATTAATTACTAAAAACAAAAACAAAGGTGCCATCCTGTGAGAATTGGAAGTAGCATAGAGCTGACTGGCTTCATTGCAGTACAACTGATCTGTCCTAGAGTGATAACCTTTCCTGTGCACGTTTAATGACACTGTTAGTCACAATAAAAGAGTCCTTTCACCAGAAAATTTCCAGATTGAGCATTCTGCTAATAGAAAAACTGACCTCCTTGTTTCTTTTTGCTGGGAGCACAGGTCAGAGGATTTTCTCTTCTGAAGGCTGCCTTGTGGCCATAGTTGTGGCTCAGGTACTGAAAGGTCTTGACCTCTGTCCAAAAGACTTGATGCTGAACCTGTGCTTATGCCTGTAAGCTTCATGGATGTCTTGAGGGAATCTGAGAAGCAGCTGGACTATGGGCAGCCAGGTCCTTTGGGCATGTGAACCTGCATATTCAAGAGATGAAGATAATTACTTGCTAAACAAGGCATTTCCTATAACCGAGCTCATGTGAAGTGAGCAAATGCATTCACACATAGAAAAATATCAACTATTTAAAGCAAATAATATTAATTAATAATAGTAATAATAGTAATCCCGGTTTTCATTCCTCTAAGGAAAGCCTAAACATAGTGGCATTTTTTTTTCTTAATGTTACTTATTTTGCATTGTTTGATGAAAGTGAGGCAATTTTCACAGCTGAAGAGGAGTCATTGATATACATTTGATAGTTATATCAAACAGAAATTACTAATTTTTCTACTCAATACTCTTCATTTTCTACATGCTGAACATAATATTAACTAGTTTAACAGCAAGTCCAGCTATTAAATCCACAGGAGTTTTCACAAGTAGAAGAAATTATACAAGGGCTGCAGTAAGCTGTGCTCATTTATTCATTAATTCATTCATCCATTCATGCTTATTTTGAGTTTGGTAGTACCTCTGAGTTTTGGGGTTTTTTTCTTGTGTGTGACTTGTTAGACATTGTAGTAATTCAGATTTAAATGGTATCACCATAACATTTCTTGCTTTCTTCTTATGAGAAGGTTGTACAAAAGCATATTTCTGCCCTACTTACTACGTTTAAGAGCTGCAAAACGTAGACTGATTGAGTAAATAAGGATGACTATGGAGCTGTTCAAACTTGAACATTCAAAACATATGATACCCTCTAGCAGATAAAATTTTATCAGTCTTATTTACTGGTGTAGTTAGGATGCATTAGGGTCACATACACTCATGCATACTGTGCTACTATATAAATAAAAATCTCAGTTCCTTTTTATAGAGACACTAAAATTCTCAAGCAAGACAAAATTACCACAGTTCAGACTTTTAAAATACACTAACCTGTAAGCTGTGAGAGCTGACAACACTGCAGCTATCTTACAGTAGGAAAACAAGATCCAGTGTTTTAAAGAACTGAAGCATTACACCTGAAAAATTATGTAGACATACTTTCACAAAAGCTTTTGTATAAGTTCCCTCCAGGAAGAGGGGTAAAGAGATGTTCTGCATGCTATTTTAGATTAAATGGGAGCATTGCTGGTCACATGAGTTCCAGATTGTGTTATGTTCTTCATTGCATTTCTAAAGCATGGAGTGCAATTACAGCAGTACCCCGGTCTCTGTTACCATGTTGCAAATGTTTCTTGCACAAATTACATCTTGCATTATTTCTTGTGTGTCCATGCTGCTACTCACAGGCCCCTTGTTAATGATAATATAGCCAACATAAAAGCTAGCTGCTGTAACTTCTTCATGTTATCTGCTCACCACACCCAGTATCTCCTTTCATGTGTGAAACACCTGAGTTTTCATAGGCAAAAAAAGGCCTGTGTATATACATTGTGCAAGCCAGCTTTTAGAGGATGTACATTATTTTTGGCATTGTCTACAAAGTAGTGTTTGGGAGAGACATTGGCCTATAAACACCCAATAGGAAATGTCAAAGTTGTGTCAATAAGTAATATAGGTGGCAGCATCCTGGCACCTTGGTATAATGAAGGTTCTCTGCTTAATCCAGTGCTGGCCTGGGCAAACTCAGTGGACAGGAGTTTGTTTTCTTGTCATCTTGCCAGGAGCAGCCAGCCCTAACATATGGCTGTGATTTGAATCCTTAATGAGAGACCACTGGGAATGAACACACAGGAACTACTAGAATGGACAGCCATCACAGCTATCAAAGTTTTCTGGTGAACCAGTAGACCATTTCATTATTCCATGAGAAAACTTCCAGGCATAAGATACACAGGATGTGAAGGTGTAACCACAAGTTTCCTAGGAGAAGAGTATCTTCGTAATGATTCAGAGGGTGTTTTAGAGTAATGTTTGGGCAACATTATAGCAATACCCCTTTGGAGAAATGTAAATAAACAGTCAAAAGCAGACAATCCATACTGTCTCCTTGCCACTCTTGTTCCCCTTAATTCCCTGTATGAGATGACAGCAGATATAGGGAGAAATAGGCTGCCTTGCTGGAGACAAGTATTCCAGCTATGCCATTGAGGTGCAACAGTCTTGAAACTGCTGCATTACTTTCACTGCCCTGGGCAAGCAGCAGCAAACACCAGAAATGAGCATCTCAATCAACACGCTTTACTCGGGGGCCACAAAATGCCAAGTGGTGGCATGGCAGTCAGAAAATATGCCAAATGAGCTGATGCCATGTTTTTTCCCAGACTGAGTCCTGCCAGCCCTGAGGTCTGGCAAACTCACAGTTCTTTAAGCAAAGCACTGCACTTGAATTAAATATACAGACAAGATTTTTAATTTGCATAACACCATGTCCTAATTTTTTGTTTTGACCTGCACAATCACCATTTTACTTCCTGTTTGAATCTCAGATACTGGTCTGGTAATTTGGTCACTGCTGATGTTCTTATGGTGATCACTTCTATGACACCACAAGATGTCCTTTGTGACCAATGGTAACTTGTTTTGCATTTGAATTTCAAGTCAAAGTTCAATTTTTCATATTAAGTTGTTTTATAGAAGGGTATCCACACAGCTGATTGAAATAAAATATAAAGGTTATTAAGTTATCTATTGTCGTGATTGCCAAATTTTTTTCTAACCTTTTACGTGGCCAGGTTTAATGAATGGTTTAAGATTAGTCTGCAGATGCACTAAAAACTTTTTTTTCCTGATCCCACAAAGTATGTTACAAAATCCCATGTCATAGACCTAAGCGACTCTTATTATTAGGAAAAAAAGAAAGAGCCCTCAAAAATCTAAGTTTAGGAGAAAGATTGTAATCTGTTTCATTTTTGCCCTTCCTTCAGATGAGTTTCAATTGGACATGCTATTTAAAAATATGAGTCACCGTTTCTAGGGAAGGGGCAGTGGCAGTTCTTGGTAAAGGGTAATTTCTCACACAATTCACAGTTAATCAGTGGCCCAGTGAATCTGCCTGGCTGCCTTTTGTACCCTGTCTACCCTACAGGCCTCTCAATCCTCTCTGCCTAAAAAAAATGTTTCTGAGTAACCTTTTAACTTTTCCTTTGGTGTTGTCATTCCTAAGAAAAGACAGTGGTCACTCATCCTTTTGAGACTGGGCTGTCTGGAGGCCTGACTGAGAAAGCAATGCCCTGCTTGGTCTGGCAGTTTCAGTGGGCCATCAGTTTTCAAGGATGAGAGCACTTGGAAGTAGAATCTTTCTTGGCTCTTGCTAAGGCTGGTACTGCATGTTAGAAACCCACCTCATGATGGTTAGCTTTAGTTTAACAACTTCTGTTTCTCCCTTCAGCTCTAAAGCTCATGATATCATTATACAAGACTAGAAAAATATTTGGATAAATTTATTCTGGCAGCAGAGAGCAATAAGTGAAGGCTTGAAAGTACAGTCTCATATTTTGTTATTCTAAACACCAGTTCTTTATTCCAGTTACAGTTTTCACATTTATTGCTAGTTCATAACATAGTGATCATTGCATCTTTTAAACAATTTTATGTAAGGGAAGAAAAAAAAATATCCATAAAAAAGAGTCTTGGGTATAATAGACTTGATAATGGCTGTATTAAACTGAAATAGCAGAACATAAAAATGTGTTGTGTGTGTAAAGAAAAGAAATCAATGGGAAAAAACCCAAACCTACACGTTGCTTGTAAATGACCACTGAATACCACAATATTGTAGTCAATTTTGATTCCCCAGCTATGTATATAATACTTATAGCAGGGTAACCTCCAGGTGGTCTGAAGCAGAAGGAACAAGAAGCAACTGCAGGATTTAGTAAACTGAATATTATTTAACTTAATTACAGCAGATACTAAAATTGAAACATATATAAAACAGATAGCTAGATTTTTCAAATGTAAGTATGATTACGGCTGTTAAAGACATTAATCAAATGTCCTGACCATTTTTCAATTTACATATTTATAAAATAATGTCTCATTAGAATCTTATTGCTAGTAATGATATGTCTGTAATAAATGCCACTTGAATGAGGAAGGTTGAGAGGTGGGAAACTACAATGAAATACAAGAAGCTTGCTTTGAAAGAAAACTGACCATTTTCTCTATTTATGTTTGCACTCTGCAGTAGTAATATAACATCCTCTGCCTATTTATTTTTAAAAACAGAATATGACATGCCTTCTGAAGTAAATTGTTTGAAATAAATTTAATGCCAAATTTACAAAAAAAATAGCGCTAAGAAATGAAGATTCCCATTTTTGATCCATCAATTGAAGAGAATAAGAGAAAAAAAGGAAAAAATACAGCCCACATTTTTGAAGTGGCCATTCTAGAAATTGCATGCTGAATAGAACAAACATTTGTCTAATAATGAGTAGAAAAAGGAAAATATATGTGTTGCTGATAGAACTGGAACAATCCTTGCCTAAAAAGACAATCTTCCCTCTTAAATAGATATTCCCTGGACCTGGCTATTCTGTAACCTCAGTAACTGAATTAATGTAAAAAATTATTTTCCCTATTTTCTCATTCCATAGTGTTTATCTTAATTATTATATTAGTAAGAGTTAAGTAACTCTCTGGCTATGTCTACTATCTTTTATCTGATCCTTGCTCTGGATGATTTCTCCTACCCTAATTTTTGTTCCTTGGGTCTCTGTGGTCAATTACGCAATAGTGAGAAGGATCTTGGAAACAAATTTGTTTGAATTTGTTTGAAATACCCAAAGTTGCATGAAAAAGGGGAGGGCACAGAGACTGGGTAGCTTATTCCACATTAACAAGAAATTTTCATCTCCATAATTTCTATCCAAGATATTCTATCACAATAACTTTCTGCTAGGTTTTCTTAAGAGGTACAGTCACAAGGCAAGCATTTTGTCAAAAGTGACAGAAACGTACCAAGTAAGTATTAAAAAATAATTTTGTGTTAAATTGTCAAAAACTGAAAAAAAAATCCTTCTTTAAAATACAAAATGAAAAGCAAGACCAAAAAACAATGCAAATCAATTGTGTTCCCTTTAATTGGTGAATCTGAACTCCTAGTGTTGTCTTTTTAACAACAATTTTTAGAGAAAAATCCCCTTAATGTTTCACCAAATTTTATTTTAATAATGTTTAAACCCATACTGACTGTAAAGAAATTTGAGGCTCAATACATGGTATCTTTTAAAGGTATGGAGCAAGGATTTTGTTTTAGAAGCAGACATCTTGAATGGTAGTTGACACCTTAAGTTTCTGTAGCAGAGTAAGATAAGTAAGACACATTCAGAAATAAAATATTGACTTTTCCTTGACAAGCTTCTTATCATTACACTTTTCTTAAGCAAAACAAAGCTATTCTACTTCCTTATGCAGTTGCACACCTTAGACTAATCACCTAGGATAATTTTTGGGGATATTATTCATGTAGAAAGGACAAAAAGAGCAAAAATTCAGTATAAAATTAGGATGTGCTGGAATGGTCTTCTTGAATACTGAGGAAGAAGACTTCTCTGTATTTAAATGGAATGGTAAGATTTCTGTGCTCATTTAATCAGTTGGTGCATTTATGCTATGAAGTAGATCAAATATGGAGGTGTCTTAACTAGGTACAACCAAGCTAGTTTGGAAATCTGGAGCAAAGGTCATGGGTTACACAGGGCATGCCTGCCCGGAACTGCTTAGTGTTGCTGCCTGGGAGAGTCTCAGGAACTCTGTATCTTACTCCGTGGAGTGATGGCAGCATGTCCAGTAATCTCTTGAAAACCTGATGTACCTATAGTTCTATGAAGAGATTGTACATCTACATGTGTGTGTATCCATAAAAGTGTGAAGTATGTCCTACAGAGAGAATTTTTTTTCTGAAATACAAGTATTCTAGATGTTCCTTGTAGTATTTCTCCTTCATGCTATCTTTTTGTTAACCACCTCAGCACAGTGAGAAGAATTAGCTGGCAAATGCCAGTCAGATTTGTAGAATCATAGATGCATTATCAGATATTTTGGCTCTTCTCTGAATTGTGCAGTTGAAGGTGCAAAGCTCACTGACAGACAAGTATCTGATTCCTTCCAACACCACTGTCGCAGCCAGACCTAGGGATATTGAAGCAAAATGTTTGTTAAAACCATCTATCTGATATTCAGCAATGCTTATATTAACATTAAAGACTGCTTGAATACATTTGCATCTAAAAAAATGTGTGGGATGTAATTTCTAATTCATGATAGCTATATACATACATTTCCTAAAGAATATATAAATGTTTCATACATGCAACTTACAGTGATATAAACAGCTTTAATTATGATCCTAGCATAAAATAAAAGTTAAAAATCTTTCTAATTAAAACATTGTCAAACACATATTTTTAAACAACAAGGAAAAAATAAGAATAAATTAATCAGCTACTATAAAGCTTTTTTATTCTAAATTTTGAAGGGCAATATTTCTACAAAAGTCTGAAAACAGTACAGCATGAAGAAATATTTAGTGTAAAATTGTGAAATTGTGATAACTGTATATTTTTTAATTAATCTTTTTATATTAGTTTCACATTTCTGTGGGGAATATAAGCTGAAATGCACATTTCTGATACCTGAAAGTAAATATTTGTTATCTTATTGTACTTCTTCACAATATTATTAAAGCATCTTATTGTGCTTGCCTCTTGAGAGAGGCAAACTATGAAAATCCTGCTTAATCATGTTCCCTGATGTTTGACTTCTTAACTAAAGTAAGGATCACCTAGTCTTTTAGATAATATCACAGCTTCTGAATTACTTTCTTGTTAACATCATTTTCAAATGCAAAAAACCACATTTTATTTTGTTGTTTTAATATAAACCAGTGAATGATCTTGTTTATTATTGTGAAAAAAAACCTTCTGCAATTCTTCCCTGCAGTCATCACATATTGTCTTCTATACCACTAATTTTTCCTTCTGATTTTTTTTTTTAAGAAATTAAAGTTTTGTTAAATAAAATCTAATAGTTTATAGAAAAATCTGATGATACATGAAATTGTTGCTTTGAGACCTACTCAACATATACACTCCAACTCTTGTTCCTACACAGGACAATCCCCAACAGTGCCACCATGTCCAAAGTGCGTGAGTTCTGTTTGGATATGGAAGTGAGGGCAAATATCCTTTAAGTCCTTAAGTCACAGATGCTCCTAATAATGGTCTTGTGTCTTTGGATCTTAATCCTATCTTGTGGTCTGATTGACCTGAAGATGACAAACCTTTAAAAGTCTATTGAGCTTTTGCAGTGATGTATGGAGAATTTATTTCCTGTGTTTGTAAACTAATTTTTCAAGTTTTTTTGGTACTTATTGTAGGGGAGATATGATATAAATGCAAGTTACTGACACTAGAAACCTTGAAAGATTAATATATCTAAGAAAAAACATTAGAAAGGGCTATATCTACCTGAAGGTTAAATAGATAACCTTTATTAATAGGCTTTATACCATTCCTAAATCCAATATTCAGAACTCGAAGTCAGATTGTGTTAAAATAATGTCTTACTCAGATGATGTGGGAGACCATTACTAATTTTAAGGTTGTGGGATTTTTTAAGAAAAGACTGATGTTGATTGATGCACTAATAAACTCAAGGATATCTCAGAGTTTTCTTTCCCATTCATTTAGCTCATTAAGTGAAAAGAATTTTATGAAAAACACACATAAACACTTTTCAAATATCGTGCTATGAATATAAATTGCAATTTCAAATCATTCTGGCAGCCTGCTGAATTTTTGTGGTTTTTTTAAACATACATTGAAGACTGTATAATGTTAATCCATCTGAATACAGGGAAAAAAAGTCAATAAAGATGTTGCTCAAAGGTGGAAATTACACCTTCCTGTGTTAGCAACAACTTACTTCCTAAGGAGAGCTTATTTTCAGCAATTTTTGCTACAAACTTTGACAAGGATGGAGGGATCCAATTAAAATCACCAGAGAACATCGGCTAGTTAGTTTTGCAGACAACAGACACAGCATTTCTGCAAGTTTCAAGGTCCCTTTAGCTACCCTTTTATGCTTCTTACCCATTTCATAAGTAGAATTGCAGCTGTTAAATATACTTGCAGTCTGTCTGGCATCCTGGGGAGGATGAGGAGTGCAGAGTGAGGAACTCCAAATGGCATTCTGCTAGCATATGCAAACTCTATTACATGTTCATCAGGGAGAGCTCATGGAGAAAGTCTGAATTAGAGTCTTGTACCACAAATACTTTACTGGACAAACTGAGTGGTCCAAATATTTTCCAGTGGAAAAATTAACTTAAAAGATTTCACACCGAAAAAGAACTGGAAAATTCTGACAATGCCCTGTGGCTATAAATTGTGTTTTCTCCAAAGAAACCCTTTCCTTCCTCCTTCTTTCAAAATGAACTCAGCTCAGCCAGTTTTGTATAAATATATGTTTTGTACCAGAATTGTCAAATGGCAATGTTAACCAGATACCTGGTCCTTGATCTTTGATGGAGCAGTAGCTGCAGTCACTGGGAACCTGCTGGGATTTTCAGAGAAAATTAATTTGCACTCTGACGTGAATGAACAGTTGCAAAAGAAAAAAGGAACAAGTATGTCTTCAAAGTTTATTTCCCATACCTGTAGCTCCTTAATTGGTAAGGTGAAGAACACAGGCAAGCAGATTTTTGTGCTGTGTTTGAGATTTTCAGAAAAATACATAAAACACAGCCAGTGTCTCCACATGGTAGGAAGGTATGACCCCCGACTTTGGGGAAAATGTCATCCCTCTAAGTAGCTTAGCATTGTGCGTGGGTTTCAGAACATACACATGTATAACCATCCTCTTCAGCTGTCCTCACAGAGGGATGGGTTGTCATTCAAGTACAGTAACAAGACTTGAAACTAGTTTATCTTCTCTTTACAAATAACCTGCAGTTAAGAAAGGGATTACTACCACTCTAGCAAACAAACACTTTAATCTGTATCAATAGCCCTTTTTTGAAAAGGATATTTTATAAACATCTTCTGTATGAAATGTTTCTTCTAATTCCTGTATAAAAGTTGTTGGATTTTGGTCTGGGATGGTTAGTTTTGTGTTTGGGTATTCTTTTCTCAAATGCTTTAATCTTTTAACAAATTTTGGAATTTTTTGAAATATTTGTATTTATGTGTTCCCATTTTAAGCTCTTCATGCAAACAAACCATAACAGTCTTAATTTCTACCTGTTGTACAGTCACTGAATCTATGAAATGAATTATTCTCTACTCAGGAGCACCTTGCAGTCAGTACTTTAGATCCTCTAAAGTAAAACTGCAGTTTAAGGTTAGAAGGGTCACAATGACTAATGGAGGTCTTCAGCCTTTAGATTTATGTGTTACTTTGTGGAAAAGAAAATCCTTTATAAATTTTCAGTTTTAAAACTGAAATGGCTTAGTGGAACCTCCAAGACTTACGGTAAGCTCATCACAGCCTCAAAAATCTGGTTAATGTAATTACATTTGGGAGGAGCTGATAAGATGCTCAACTTAGTTTCATAGAGGAAGGGAGAGAGAAGAAATGAATAAGCTCAAAATAAAGGCCATTTGTTCTTACTAAATATAGTAAAAAATCCCCCATTGTTTCACACATTTAACCTTAAATGTCTTCAGATAATGGTATATCCAAATATTTCATAATAGAATAACACACATTAATGCAGTGTACATGCTATATATCTCTTATCTTCTCCCAAACCTAATACTGCCAGAGTAGAAACTTATTGCCTGTTGTGGCTGTTTAGTCTCGGCTATTGCCAAATTCCCAACCACCTGCTCCCTCAATCATCTTCCCCACCTTTTTTTCCTCTGACAATTTTAATTTTCAGCTTTCCCTTCTCCCTGAGCTGGTGAATGTGTGCTTACAGTCAGTTTCCATAACAGTTTGTCTCTCCTGTTTATTCTTCCTCATTCTTCACCCTGCTCCTGTGGATCTCCTTCCCACAAGATGCAGTATTTCAGGAGCAAAAATATCTTCTGCAGGCTCTCCATTGGGAATGCCTGCTCCAGTGCCTGGAGCAGCCTCTTTCCCTCCTTGCTCCCTGACCTCAGTGCTTTCACTGCTGTTTCTCTCATTTTTTCTTCCCTCCTCCTCGGCCTATGGGGTGCTCTTGGTCTCGAGTATATTTTTCCAGAGGTGCCACCAGCATGGCTGCCAGGCTCAACTTTGCCCACTGGTGGCTCTGGAGCTATCTGAATCTGCCCCACACCCAACACAGGTGTGGGTGGAGCTGATCATATGGGAGCTGATCATATGGGAGGAGAGAGGAGACCTTCAGCTACATTTGTTCTTTTGGAAGATCTCAGCACTCTGAGGGCCACTTTTAGGACTGAGGACATGTGACTCTAGGACCCCATGTATAACTCCTGTGTCTGCTCCACGTGGTCAGTCAGCTGCCCTGGACACAGAGTCTTTTCCATGGGGCCAACTTTAATGGTCTCCCTCAGCTCAGCTGGGTAACCTAGGTTTAATCAGGTGGCCTGGAAACAAATGTCATCCCTCCTCTCTAAAACTCTCTTTCAGGGCACCATGCTGCTTGACTGTTAACACGGTTTCAGGAGGATTGCTGGGACACAGCAATCAACACACTTTTCCAAGTGAGATTTTTCAAAAATGACTGCCTGGATGTTGCAGAGGGATGGGTGCTGCTGGAAACGAGACTACCAGCCCTATCCCCACATCCCCAGGAACAGGGGCAGGTAAGACTGGGACAGGATCTCTGACCCTGGGTGGCAGGCAGGATCATGCCCAGGGAGTCTGATCAAGTGGGAGTTCAGTGCCACAGCTTCAGAGAGAGCAGCTCCAGAAAACATGGTCATCCTGTGGCATTTAAACAGCCACAGTCACTTTGGTGAGGAAGAGACAGAAATAACTACGAGAATAACTTAAAAAGAAAAAGAAACAGAAAAACAGGTGAAACTGAGGCAACAAAAATAGTATTTGTTTATTTTTATATCTACATGTAAATGAGTTAAATTCAAATTTAGCAAAAAAAGCTTCTTAATGGCTTGAGGAAAGATTCCTACTCTTGATAAAGCCTGACTGTAGATTTTAAAGAAATTCTATTTCAGGATGTTTTTGTGGTCTCCTCAAAAGAGGATTTTTTTTTTCCTATCACAAAATTGCAAGAGACATATTTTCCTCTTTAAATGTAATTAAGAACTATTTTCCTAAAATGAATCATTTTAAAATTAAAATTCTGATCCTTATAACTGCAATATGAGGAAGATGTAGATTACCACTGAGCATGGACTGCAGGTGAATGTAGATTTCTTCAGTGGTCAGCCTTGATTTCTCTCCAGTACAAATAAGTAGAGAGGATCAGTGATGGTGCTTTGAACCCTCCAGGTCAGCTGAGCCTGAATAGAAGAGGCAATAGGAAGAAAGAGAAGTTTTGAGTATGGTTGAGATGTTTGACCTTGAGAGAGGTTAGCATGAACTCTGGTCCTCAGATTGTGATCCCTTCCTCAAGCTGCTTGCAAAGTAAGATAGAAGCAAAAAACACCCTTCTGATAAATCTAGATATAAAAATGCTGTGTAATACTTAATTCGTAAAGAATTAGCTTTTAATATAAAGGTTTTCATGTAACTTGCCTTTGAATACTGTAATATTGTTTCTGAGCAATGATGAAAGTGTGGTCACTAAACATGGTGAAAGGGTTGAGGTGTGGCAAACATCTCCTGTATTAATGTTTCCACTTTACTTGAACATGGTAATTTAAATAACTAATTCACAACTCACCATAAACCTAAAAGTTCTACTTTTATAAATGCCTCCAGATAAAATTTGTAAATAGCATACTGCTTTCCTGAAAAGCTTTGGATAATCTCAGTCGGGTTCTGGAAAACAGAATATTGCTGTTGGATAATTTAAAAGAAATTTCAAGCTTTATTAAGAATGTAAATTATGCTAATGTTGATATCTCTGTTGGTATATTTTTGCTTGGACTGAGTTCCTGTGCAGTCTCTCTGTAGCCTGGAGTGCCTCAGGAACAACCATTTCAATACTTTTCATATGTAATATCTGTGAGAGGCCAATTTTGCTGTAGAACATTTCTTGTTCTTTGTAGTTTATTCTTCTGTCTATGGTTTTACTCAAGATGCAGGTAGATGAACTGATTAAAACTATTATGTTTAAAGGAGTTCAAGCCAAATATTTAACCATTAAGCATCAAAAATTGCCATGGATGGAATTTCCAAGCTTTTATGGGGCTGGAAAAGAGACCTGAAGCATGCTGTCCTTGGGAACCATGAAGAAAATTATAGCTAGATGCCTTTCAAATATGGGAGGAATTTTGCGTGGCCTTTTTGATTTTGCCTTGTCACACAAAGTGTGGCACACAGGTGTGGCAGTTGTCAGTCATGCAAGTGTCTGGTTATCGGGATTTCCTGAAGGCTGAATCTTTTCTTTTTTGTTTTTCTCAGTTTACAACCATAGAAGCAGATGTCACTGGGTGTAGCCTGCTGAAGTAAATAGCAATGTTTGAGATCCTTAAGTGCTTGAAAGTATTATCTTTACTAGTACATTACATAAAGGTAGGTTCTTCCTAATAATCCTGACATTAGGAAACTGTTTAAAATGTGATGAGGTAAAAGTGTGCAATACACTTTTGGCTCAGTAAAACAGTCTAAACTTTTTAAATTTTCTAAGCCAAATGAAAGAATAACATTCAAAAATTAGAGTTATAAAATGCTGTCTTAGATGTTAAGCTAAATTTATCCAAGTGCTATGTAACTCAGAGAAGTCTCTGTAGTCTCAGACAAGTTTTAAAAAGAAAACTGAAAGTAAGTTTTATTGCTGTTATCTGTTGGGTTTTTTTCATGGTACAGTGTGTTCCTAAACTATGGAAGCCACTTTCTTGAGGATGTGTGGACTCCAGAGGAGGAAGGATGAAGGAATTCCATAAAAGAGAATAGATAATTCATGGCCACTATACCTAGTAGTAATAATCAGAACAGGGTGTATTTGGGCCGAGAATAGCTCTAAGATGTATTCAGCTGATCCAACTGGTCAAACTCACTGTTTAAACACCTGCTTACATGCTCTTTCTAGAACTTTGACTAATTTTAGAGCTTGGAGTTGAATTAGCAGTTTACAGTGCATGCTTATCAGATGCTGTTGACATGTGAACAGAACAGCAACACAGACAGGCTGAAAACCATTTTTGAAGATCATCTTGTGCCTGCAATATTAAAGTCTAAGCTGAACAAGAGCACAGAGCCATTCATCTAATGCCAAGTTAACCAAAATGAAGCAATATATAGAATGTTATAGAAGTGTTTTGTTAGTATGGGTCACAGTCACCACAATTTAGCAAAAAATTATGTAATTCTGTAGGCAACTCCATCTGGTTGCTGATAGTGAAAGTTTCCCAATACTGGACTTGGTTATTTGCAAATGATACCTCTAATTTTCAAGCATTTCGTAAGTCCATCCATTGACTGTTCTGTACAAGATGAAGATATAGTTTTTGTGGAAAAATTATATATGCCTTTCTGCAAGTCAGAATGTTTTAATTAAGCTGCTGTCCCAGGTATTCCATACTGCTGTTTTTATGCTTGGTCAGTGCATAAACATCAGGGAACAACATCCAACAGGGAACGCTGCAGAGGGCAAGAATGGATTTTACAAAGGGTCCATCCTGTACAGATAAAGCTCAGATCTGAAAACTGTCATGCTTCATTTTGGTTTTTTTATTTTCCTTCTGCTAGAGATACACTGTGTAGTATGTTTAAGTCAACTGACCACCAAAGGCAGCTTAAGAAGACCTGTTACCCAATTTTTGATTCTCTAATTCTCATTGTGTGTTTTAGCATTAAGACATTTTTTTCAGGAGAAAGGCAATCTAAAAAAATATGTTCATCCCATTAGGATGAAGAGATAAGAGGTTTTGTTTTGTTGTTGTTGTCTTTGTTGTGGTTTTGGTTTTATGGTTTTTGGGATTTTGTTTGTTTGTTTGTTTTTTGGTTTTTGGGGTTTTTTTGTAGAACTCCTATGGAAAAGCTATTAAATAGATAACTGCTATGGCAAGCTTTTTTTTTCCTCAAAGAAAATCTTTGTTTATTGTGCAAGATCCATGATTCCATGTCTAAAACTGACTGGCAGTGAAAACTGAACTGTGATTTAGCAGATACATGTAGTATGAAATGTATGTGAGTTGGGTTTAATGCACTACTTTTGCTGCTAGAATAGCCACAGGAACTGCTGTCTTCAGTAGAGAAGATAGGGATAGAATCCAGTCACCCAGAATCCAGTCAAATAACAAAACTGAAATAATCTACTATAAGTTTTACTAGAAAATTTGTTAACAGATACTACTGATATTTCAACTGCTGTAATCATTTTCACTCTTATTTTAATTCAACTTTCATAATTTTTTTCTGATTCTTTCTATTCTGCAAAACTTTCCCCTTCAGTGTATTTTTATAGTGGATTATTTCCCCTGGCAGTAGATCATGACTATTCCTAAAATATTTGCCTGAGAGCTTTTCCTTCTCAATTGGGAAGAGACATCAAAGAGTTATCATCTAATTGATTTTGTGTTTTGTCTTTTTCTTCCATGAAAAATTAGGTCAGCACAACACAGGATAAGGAAAAAAAAGCATTAAAATTAAGACATAGCCTATAGCTTCACAAGACCTATTCACGTCCACTGTAAACATTTTATTAGGGTTTTTTCTGAAGAGATATTTACTTAATAGGAATCTTAAGGGTTCAGTTTTTGGGATTTTTAACCTAAAGTGTCAAGAGATTTGAGCATTGAAATAGAGTGGCATAGGTCACTAGAATATAGAGACTGAATAAGTTGTCCAAATGAAATGGGAGATTTGAAGCTCCATCAAGACTTATAGTTAGGGAGACTCCATTCTTTCCAAGTCTGTAAAACTAACAACTTAGCTGCAAGCATATGGACTCCCTGTGCTGCCATTTCAAATGATGTTTAGCTCGAATTAGTCAATCTCGGAAAACTGAAATGGAAAGATCTCCAGCTATCATAATTCTTTTATCAGGTATGTATCTCTGTTGGGGTGCCCTGTGTCGCACGGCTGCGGGCAGCCCTGGGCACCGCTGCAACACTTTGTGAGGTTCTTGCCGACCAGGAGCTCGGCACGGCGAAGGCAGGGAGAAGAAAGGCGGGACTCCAAGAGGGGGAGACCAGCAGAGTTTATTCACCTCATTGCTTCAGCCTCATGAAGACAAGGAGCACGTGAGGGGTAACAGGTTTTATAGGAGGGTGGAACACAGGATTGGGTTCAGTTACAGACCAATGGGGAGAACTCAGGGGGTGGCTCATAACATAATAGACATCCATAACATCAAATCAGGAAAAAATGGGAGGGGGAAGCCTGAGTCCTGTCCAATCCCTCGATGCCTTCCCTAGAATTTTCTGGACTCGGGGAGAGGCTCCAGAGTGACAAGGAGGGTCAGGGGGTTACTCAAAATAAGATGGACATATGGCAGAGGTTGGGACAAAATAAAGAATTGGGAGCAGCAGGTGCAGGGCAAACAGAAACCAAAAGGGGAGTGAACAGAGTGGGGGTACATGGGACAAACCATTACATAAAAAACTTATAAATAAATGAAGCATTAAACAGAGAAAACCAAAAATCCACTGCAACATATCTCTATGATATTTTTATGTGCATAAAAGAGAGATCAGTGTTCTGATAATTTTATAAATCTGTCAGTTACAATTCCCAGTGAAACCAATTGGATTTTCACATAGAAAGGTGAATAGAAAATAGATTGCTACATGTCAGCAGTGTATTTCAAATTCAGAATCTTAGGATGATTTTTTTTAACTTATCAAAATGTTTTTATGTTCACAGCAAAACTAGTGAGAAATAGCATTGTGCAATGAAAAAAGAAGAGCAGGAATGTGTGCAATGAATAACGATATTTCAGCTGCAAGACAGAATGGTTAAGATAGCATTTCTACTGGAAGGAATTTTGGAAGTGATATTATTTCTTTGAGAATTGTTGTAGAAGGAAATTGTGAAATCTTCTGTAGATTTTTTTCTGGTAAAAGTCAAGCCCTTTTTTCTTCAGTTAGCCACCCTGTTTTGTCTTTCCTCATACCTGGAAATTTTCAAGCCAGGTTGAATGAAGCTTCAAGCGACCTGGTTTATTTGAAGGAGTCCCTATACATGGCATATCATCTAGGAGGAATAGATTATCTTTCATCTCTCTTTCGCTTCATGAAACTTCATAGATTATATGAAGAAAAAAATTTGAATAATTAACACATTACTTGAAGTTTCACTAACCTGCTTGCAAACTAATAAATTGATTGGCAAACTAAAAGCCAAATGAATATTTTCAATTCAGTATCTTTAGTTGCTGTATTTGCATTGTGCAGATCAAAAATGTAAGACTTCATGAGATAACTAATTCCTGAGGAAGAGTGCATACAAATTTAAATGCTGATGCCAGCACAACTCCATGTTAACATCTTTCTCAGTAGCCAAGCAGTTCAGTAATACTTTCAAGGTGAATTAATTGTCCTGCTACTTTGCACAGAATTTCTAATCCCAAGATATTCAGTCTCTGCTGTCATTGTTTCTATGCAGACAGGATGATAGCATGCACCAAAATTCATGCCAATTTCTAGAATATTTTTATATATCTTCCCATTCAGGTAACTCACTTTATCCAGATTTCAGAGTACAAAAGATAGATTTGAGTATTCCATTGCACCTTGTGGTATTTTTTACATTGCAATTTTTAAAGTAAATTTATTGAGTCTAGCTGTTCCTGAGCTTATATTACAGTGCAAATGGATATAAATAAAATAGATGTAATTCACTACTTGTGTTTACTTCTAAGTAGCAGTATCTGATTTCTTCTAGAATATGACAGTGGAGAACCAATTGTAGTGAAAAGTGGTTTACATTAATTCATGCCGTAAAATTCAATTTTTTTTGTGAAGTCAGGCTGCCTTTATGTATATTATGAGGTGGTTGACAGCTCATGAGCTGAATTCACTTCAAAGGATGTTTCTATCTGACTTGCCAATTTTTCAGGTGAAAGAAAGAAAATGGTTAAACCTTTACTCAGACTAGAAAGAGCTGAAGTATTATATGAAGTATATCCTCCGTCATTAAGTGGTTGGAGAGGGGTAGCAGCACTGTTTGTAGCTGGGAAATAGAAAGATTCCCACGCTTTTGCTGCCTTCGCATTGGCTGCACCATGAACGAAGTGCTGAGGGTAAGACAGCCAGCCCTCCTCATCCTACCTGCTTCCTTCCCCAGGTCTTCAGAATTCAGCTTTGCAAAAAAAGTGCCCCTCAAAGTTTTGAGATAGGGAAGTCAGTGGGAAGGATGTAAGACTGCTCACATGGGAATCATCCAATGCTATCACCAGAGGAAGTGTCTTTTGGGAAAGCCACTGTTACTTGGCTATGGGAAGGACAAGGATTGGCCTGAGTTTAATATTTCGACAAAAAGGGAAAAAGGTCTGGCAAAGCAGGATCACATTTCCACGCAGTCAAAGGCAATCCTTGCCTGGCTGCATGCTAAGGATCTGAATGCAGTTCTACAAATGAACCAAATATTTATTCTTTCAGTGAATTCTAGGTGACACTGTTAGCAATGTCTGGAGAAAGTCTTTTCTCGCTCTGTCATACTTGACTGTTTTGTGGTGTGCCTGACCAATTTTTTAAGCTTCTAAAAAAAAGAAATGACTGCTGTGGTTGACAAGGGGAGTACAGTGGATATTGTCTACTTGGACAAGGCCTTTTGACACTGCTTCCATGAGATCCTCAGAGAGAAAATGTCAATATGTGGGCTGGATGATCAGACTGAACTCTGCATGACCAGACTCAGATGATGATGATGAGCTACACAAAATCTAATTGGTGGCCATTAACTGGTGGTGTACTCCAGTGATCAGTACCTGCTCTAATCCCATTTAACATCTTCATTACTGATCTGGACAACGGACCAGAGCACAATCTCAGCAAGTTTCCTGATGGCACATAACTGAAATGGCTGACATATCAGACAATCATGTTGCCATCCAGTTGGACTTCAGCAGGCTGGAGAAATGGTCTGATAGGAACCTCATGAAGTTCAGGAAGGGAAGGTGCAACATCCTGCATGTGGGGAGGAACACCTCAAGCACCAGTGTAAGCTGGGGGCCACCCAGATGGAAAGTAACTGTGTGGAGAAGGGCCAAGGCATCCTGGTGGACATCAAGTTGAACATGAACCAGCAGTGCCCCTGTGGCGAAAAAGACCAGTGGTATCCTGGGCTACATTAGGAGGAGTGTTGCAAACCAGTCCAAGGAACTGGTGATCCCGTCCCTCTCCTCAGCTCTGGTGAGGCCACAACCAGAGTACTATGTCCAGTTCAGACCTCCTCAGTACAAGGGACACATGGACATATAAAGTGCAGCAGAGGGCTACAAAGGTGATGAAGAGACTGGAGTATTTCTCATAAGAGGGAAGTCTAAGTGACCTGTGACTGTCTAGCCTGGAGAAGAGCAGCTTCAGGAGGATTTTACCAATGTATAAAATATATATCATGGAGCTAGGCTGCTTCCAGTGGTGCCTAGCGACAGAATAAGAGGCAATGGCCAAAAAGTGAAACGCAGGAAGTTTCTTGTAGACATAAAATAGTTCTCTGTATGTGTGTGAGGGTGATAGAGCAGGTTGCCCAGGAGGTGCTGGGACCCATCCTTGGAGATTTCAAAGGACATCTGCATATGGTACTGGAACTGCTTCTAAGTAGCCCTGTTTGAGCAGAAGACTTTGACAAGTTTTCTTACAGAGTTCCCTTCCAATCTCAACCATTCACTGATACCATGAAAAGAGAAAGGTTAGTTGACAGTCTAGTTTCTATGCTCTGCTTTCTGTTTTGACATATCTTAATTGTTTACAATTGGAGCTTAGACACCTACAAATAGATACTTAAATATAGATATCGTCTTGAACTGANTACCTTTCTGCTAAAAGTTTATTTCAAAATCAAAACTTTCATTTAAAATATTTTGAGTCTAAATGATTCAGAAATAAGTTAAATGCCTTAATTGTTTAATACTGAGGAATTAATAATAAATAAATGATAAAAAGTAAAAAAGTCTTAAAAGGCCAGTATTAAAACATTTTAGTGACATGAGTCACTGCAGCATAGTTTATGTCATTGACTGCTTGGGATTTATGTTGTTAGCTCTGCAGATTTACAGGAGTCTATTCACAAAATGATGTGTGTAAAATAATCTCTGAATAAAAATATTGATTGGTAGAGGGGAGAGATAGTGTTACTTGTGAGACAATGGTACTTCTAGCGCCCTGCTTAGGATGCACTTATGTTAAGTAGAAGCTCTGCAGGCAGGAGTTTCCCATGAGACAATGGAAATGTTTGAGGTACTCACAGTTCATAAGTGTTATACAATTGTTAACTACCATCAGAAATGCATGAGATATTTGTGCCTTAGTGGAAGTACTCCAGAGGTGCTGAAGAGGTAGATCCTATCTTTTCCTGACATTTATTTTTTCTTTTATTTTCAGTTTCTTTTATTTTTAAACATACACCATTCAAGTCCTGATAACTTTAAAACTAGCTGTATGGTGGTTTTACTTCCTATTTGTCTTGTTATTTCCTATTCATCAGTGTATAAAATTTCTGATAAAGGAAGGCCATCATGTTTTCTTCTGCTATGATGATTTGCATATTTGGTGGCTTCTTCACCAGCTCATACTGCGTACATCTTTTTCTTTAATAGAGGGAATGGAAATTGCCTAGTTTCTAATGCAAGGTAAAATATTCCAGGAAATATTCTCATGAAGAAATAAAATTTGTGGCATCTAAGGTACTACATATATGCCTCCTTTCAAAGAGGAGAACACCAGCAGTAACTGACATAGTTTCCCAAAACTTTGGCCCAAAAAGTATGTATACTTCTATTAAGATCCAAGTGCACTATTCTGCTGTGGGTCAAAGCTAAAACTCTGTCACAAAGAACTCAGCAGCAAAACAAAGGCACAAAACATGGGAGAATAATAGCTGTAAAAAAAATTACTGTCATCAGAGTAACCTGTGGGTATGGAGAGTAATTCTTGATTTGTTTGTTTTTCACCAGTATTAGCTGCTTTAAAGCAAGTACAAATTTCTTGAGATGACCTTGCTTCATTAATAACTGTGGTCCAGAACAAGGCACAGTATTACCACTATAGATATGGCTTTCTCTTTTAATTTTAGCCTATTAAGAAAGCAGTTCAGTGCCCATTTATGATCTGACAGGATTGGCAGGCTGGTTCAAACTAAAAGATGGGTCACATTAGAAATATGTCAGGTAAACCTGACCAAGTCTGAGCAAATGTCAGATTTACAAGCAGTTTATGATAAACTTAAAGTTAACAGGCTGGAGAGGAAAAAAAAAATCCCTTCTGAGCTGAATAATATTAATTTTTATTTATAGCTGTAACATATTAGAAAAAAAGCCTGATTTAAAAAGTGTTATTTTAGCACGCACTGTCTCTTTAATAATGAACTGCAATAGACAGTAAAGCTGGATCCCGTCTTTCTTGTAGTCAAGTAAGCTTTCATCACTTTTCCCTTGATGTTGGATTATAGAGCAAAGTTAAAAAAGAAAAGTGAACCTCAAGCCAGGTTTTTAAATCCAGAGATAGGCAACAAATTTAAGTGCCCTGCTTCTGAAATCTGAGCCTCTGGCAACTTCCATTTACTTTAAAGGGAGCTGCCAGGGGCTCAGGACCTGAAAATAAGGTCAGTTATCGAAGCACTTCACTGAAGACTGATAATTCAGAGAGAGGAGATGTATAACCAGAGAATGGAATGATTGTACTCCTTTGGAAGGAGAAAAAATTCTGAAGTAAAAAACAGAGGCTTGTCACAGTAACACTCCTTACTGTTACTAAGCAGGAAGTGCAGTATCCACAGAGGAAATCAAAATGTGTCTGTTTTATAAAGCATGAATATCAACGTATTTGACACCTTAAAAAAAATTAAAGTAAAACAAACCCAAAACAAAGAACAAAACACTGAAACAAAGGAGGGGGGGAGTATTAGGGGACAGCATGATTTGAAAAGTCAAATTTCAGACCACTGATTCATGGCTTTACCTTCTACTGGCTAGTCTGCCTCTGAAGGTTTTCATCTCAAAATTATCTTCATTGACCTACTGTGCAAGAAGCCTTTCCACACACAGAGCTGAGATAGTTGTTTATTCCTTCTGCCCAAGTAGGGAGCTACTTGGCAAGCCCACAGAGGCACACAGGAGACGTGTTTATGATCTCAGGCTATTAGCAGGTCTCAAGTCGTTACTTGGTAAGTTGTTACTGGCTCATCCTCTCTGCCTTTAAAAGAAGATGTGTCCCAAGATGTAATAACACAAGCTCCGTGTGTAGTAGTCTTTTTGTGGGCAGAGGCTGTCTGAGATGGGGTGTACTTTTACTATTATAGTGAGTAAAGGTCATTGTTGGAGCAAATTCTTACCACAAAACTGGTCCAAACTGGAGGTGTAATTGGCTTATCATGCAACATCCTTGTTAAAAAGCACATCATCTTTTCAGTTCCCACCACTTCAAGGACTTAATCATCAATTTTCTATTTTTTACATTCCTGTGGTTGTTTGTTTCATTGCTTGACAGCTTTGTTCTTTAACTTGTTAGTTGAAACTTCGCCGCCATTACTCAACAATAGAACCCCATTTTTTTCTTTTCCTTTCCCCCTCCCCCCACATTCAGATAGAAATTCTGCATGTAGGTCTGATCCCATGAAAAGCATGAATCTGGGATCAAGAGATTCCATAAAATCTATTTTTACCTCTTGGTTGTGTCCTCAAGCTGGTTACA
>VXBB01021260.1:119555-133071 GCA_013399915.1 Illadopsis cleaveri
TTTTTTTTTTTTTTTTTTCTGAGTGGTGTTATTCTAATGTTATTGGTTGTGGTGATTGCTAAGAATTTCAATCAGTAATTTCTTTAGGAATAGGATTACAGTTCTTCTTTCAGTTAACCTGTCCACACAAAGCACAATCTTAATGTCTTTTATGAAAAGAAATGACATGCCCTTGTTAATGTTTTGTGTAGGTAGGGGTCCTGCTCCCCAGTTTTTCATTTAACGGTCTAGCAATGAATAGACCTTGGTGAACTAATCCACTTGAAATAAAGCAGTGGTGATTTCCACCTGGAATAAGTCTTTCATTATGTGGACCAATTTCTTCTGTCAAAATCAAAGTCCTTTTATCTGTATTGACATCTAGAGTAGATTTATTTTTAAAAAGGAGACAAAAAATCCCCCCAAAACCCCCAAGAAAAGTTGCTTTGTTCCATTCCTGTTAATTCAATGCAAAAACTCACATGCCTTTCTTTATGAAGAGAATTAAATTAATGATGAAAACTCTAAAATTCTCACCTTAACTTCCTATTTTCTATTTATTCATGCAGTTCATTAAATCCCATGGCTTTCATCAAATTTTAGGCTCTGCTAAGCATGTGTTTTGAAGGGCTGTAAAATGTGATTAGAGAGAAAAAGTTTAAATAATAGTTAAAATAACTCAGACATACAGAAAGACCACATGTCCTTCCATAATTTCTTTTGTAATAAATTTGATGGCTGATTTTGCTTCAAGGGATTGTTTCCACTAGATATAATGGCTTATGGCAAAGAGTTATGCTTTGTTAATAGGGTTGCAGAGACTGTTGATCATTCCATAAAGGAATCACAATTATCTCATGTCTGACCCTGTCAGCCCTCTTGGTAAAGCCTTACTGTCCAACACCAGAATTCTTATCCAAGAACAAGAATATTTTGAATTTGTTTTGTTCTAGTTCCTGGGTATGATAGCAGAAATTTATAGCAGTAATTAACAAACTTAAGGATATACTCTGGACAAGCCTTGAAAACCACATGGAAATGGCCTCTATCTTAGCTTCTCTGCTGACCTGGAATGAACAAGTGTAAAAATAACCTGTTTAAGCCCATCACAGCTATTTACTAGTTATTAAATATTTTTGTGCCTATATTCATAACACATTTTTATCTCATTGAGAAGGTTTTGGGGGAGTCCGAGGGAAAGAGGGTGAGGGAGGCTTCACTGAAGCCAAAAAGAGAGGGTCACTGTGCAGGAGAGAGGGACAGGATTGAGAGCTGGGGGAAAGGTCTCTGGCATTTGAGCATCCTTTACCAGGACAGGGAGGAGACCAAGATCTGGCCTTGAGGGGTGAGGAAAGAGAGGTACAGGAATGGACAAATTCTGTGGGAGAAAGGACTGATTGCTGAGACTCCTGGTTTTGTCTAAGATGGCCTAAGGCCTCCTGTACGACATTAAAAATGGGCAGCAATTGGGCGCTCTATTACTCAAAATATCTCCTACTCTTTCTGAAAACCACCCATTAGCAATAACCTCAGTAAGTAGCTTGCAGAAGGTATCCTGAAACCACCGGAATAACTTTTTCAGATCTTCTTTCCTAAACTTCCTTCCATAAGAAATCCAAATGAAAGTAAAGGGGCAATAAACATCTCATTGGGACATTCCCATGCCAGTCCTTTCCACTATAACTGGAAAGAACCCTCCTGAAAGCTACCAACCCCCTCGATATCCACAGCCAACTTGTGGCCTTTTGGTTCCTGGCTTTCTCCTAGGGATACAATGGGACTCCCTGTGGAAAAGCAGAGCCTGGCCCTGACTCTTGGGGAATTTTTGGAGTCCGGACCCACTCACTACTTATTGGGATCCTCTTCAGGATCCAAGGGCAGCATTTTTCCAGCTTGCAGAATTCCACAATCCAAAGCTGCTCTCCACCATCCACGAGAGCTGGTCCTCTCCCAGGCTAGTCCAATAAAACTTGGAGTTTGCTTCGAAGCGACGATTGCCTTGCACAGCCTCTTTTTGACTTCTCCTGCTGGGTCCTCCAGACAAGCCAGGCCACAAGACCAACAGCAAGGCAGAATCCACTCCAAGTGGGCCTCCTCAGAGCCTCCCCACTCAGCTGAAGTTTTCAGGAAACTCTGTGGCAGTCCGCAGTCCTCGCTGCCACCACACTGGTGTGCCACAATGTTGCAAGCCCAGTCTTAGTCCAGTGCCGTGAGCAAGGGGGGCTGTGACACTTCCCCCAGAGTTCCTGAGTGTCCTTGGCAGTCACCAGAAGAATCAGGGTAGGGAATGACAAGATGGGTTCCGTGTGCCGCTCTGAGTCACCGGTTTATTCACAGAAAACAAAAGCAATCTTAGCTCAAAGGATTGGCAGAGACAGAGACCTCGATGCCAGGCTAGCAGACACTTATAAATAGGGGAGGTCTCAGGGAAGGGTTCAAACACAATGACAAGTGGGGAACACAAGGGGCAGGGAGCAACTTGAACCCAAACTGGGAGTGACTAGCACAAAGTAGGATTGAGGGGGGTGGGGGATTTAGGACGAACAATGGGTGGATCCAAGGGGGAAGTGATCTCTGCATACAGGAATGCAGTTCGGACCAAACCAACCACACAAGGAAGGGGGGAGTGGGGGGCAGTACAGAACAAACCATTTGAGGGACTAAAATTATGATAAAACGCATCACCATAATCTCTATCTGCAGCCCTTGAAAATAATTCCCAGTAGACCAAAATAATTACATAAAAGTATATTAGGAATTCTTGTAATGGCCAGACAAATCATTATTTTGTCATTCCTCCATACCTAGAATTCAGGATGAAATTACACCTTTGTAAATTAATCAACATTAAAACTTTAGTGTTGAAAATTTAAAAAAAAATGAAAAAGGAACTTAAGACATTTAACTGACAATTGGTAAGAAAATTCTTTCCATTTTTGTTTGCAAAGGCATTTACTAAGAATCAAATAACAGAATATGCTAAGTTGATCCCAGCAGGATCATCAAGTCCAACTCCTGGCCCTGCACAGCACATCCCCAAGAATCACACCATGTGATTAAGCATTGTCCAAACACCCCTTGAGCTCTGTCAGGTTTGGTGCTGTGACTACTTCCCTGAGGAACCTGTTCCAGTGCCCAAATACCCTCCGGGTGAAGAATCTTTTCTTGATATCCAACCTAAGCCTACCTTAACCCCTCTTAAAGCCATCCCCTTGAGTCATCTCACTGGTCACAAGAGTGTAGATGTCATTGCCTGCCCTTCCTCTGTCCTCACAAGGAAGTCATAACTCCAGTGAGGTCTTCCCTCTGCCTCCTCTTCTCCAGGCTGAGCAGACCAAGTGACCTCAGCCACTCCTCACCTCAAGGCCCTTCACTATCCTCACAGCTCTCCTTCGGACACTCTGTAATGCTTTTATTTTCTTGTATTGTGGCACCCAAAACTGCTCCCAGCACTTGAGGTGAGGCCTCCCCAGTGCAGAGCAGAGCAGGACAATTCTCTCCCTTGCCCAGCAGTGATGCTGTGCCTGATGCACCCCAGGACATAGGTGGCCCTCCTGGCTGCCAGGGCACTGGTGGCTCATGTTCAACTTGTCCTCGACCAGGACCCCCAGATCCCTTTCCATGGGATTGCTTTCCATCATCTCATTCCCCAGGCTGTCCACACAAGTCTGTTCTGGGATTTATGCATATTTAATACTCACAGGCCAGTCTGGAGGACAGAGCTGTCTGCATAATGTATAGAGTGAAATGTTTGGATAACATTAGAGATCCTGTTTCACCACTTTGTACAAAGATATTACAAAAGGCTGGATTGGATCCAAGTGAATACCCTAGAGCTGTAGACAGGAAGCCAAATGCCATGCAGATCTTAGCATTATAACAGAAATGCCTTCTAGTTCCTTTCAAACTTGTTAAATTTGAGACATCAAGCCTAGGAATCATTATTTAATTAAAAATTATCAGACAGATTTTATTGTTACAATTGGTACAGATACAAAAATAACCCAAACATTTTTTATTCTGATCATCACTATTATTTTTTTAAAGATTGCCTAGTAGCATTTGGTCTTGCATGTTTTATCCCCCCTCCACACCTCATCAAGGTCAAAACCCACAAAACCCTCTCCTTTTATTTTGTGAAACTCTTATTAGGGAGAATTAATAAAAAAAGGATTATCTGAATAATAGAACCTGAATATTTTATTTAAATTTCTACCTTACGTTCAAGGTTCTTTTTTCTTTCTTTTCTTTCCAAATATTTCCCTTGCCAGTAATAAAAGTTTTATGACTAAAGTAGTTTAGTGTTTGTCCTGGTTAGTCCTGTCCTGGCCAGGACAGTTATTTTTTGTAGTAGCCAGGAGGGGCATAACCCAGACCCTGTTTTCCTGTCCCACCTCACACCAAACACAGGGGTGGGTGGGCACAAGGGGGTCCTTTCCAGTCAGGGTAACACCAGGTTTCATGGGGTGGGCATTTGCATGTGAATTGATCATCTTTCTTGCGCACCATATGAATATTAATATTATATTCATACTGTTTGTTTCTTGCCTCATTGCTGTTTCCAGTAAATTGTTCTTATCTCAACTCTTGATCTTTACCTTTTGTGTCTCCAATTCTCCTCCCTGTAGAAGGAGAGAGTGTGGGGAGGCAGAATGTGCCAGAGGTGTGTTGTTTACCGGGAACACTAAATTGAGGAATATCATTCTTAAAAACCCAAACACTGTGGCAGTTGGAAACTCTTATCTCACACATAAAAACGTATTAAAGTTGATGGTAATTTTTTTTTTTTTTTTCTTTTGTTTTTTTTTTTGTTTTGTTTTGTTTATGCTTCTTTCATCCCATGGTATTCTGCAGAGTGGTTATGCTACAAAATATTATCTGGCATTACAAAGCGGATTTCCAGGGAAATTAATTTCATCCTTTGGTTGCAGCGCCGTCATACAGGTATTAGGTACTGCTGATAGATTCCTTCTCATTCTTTCCTCTTCTCTCTTTCTGTAAGAGTCATGTCCTGTCCTAGGAAGGATATTGTTGCCCATGGCATTTTTTCAGATACAAGGAATGTACAAGCAGCAATTTGTAAAAGGTTGGGAAGGAGGTGGATTTTGTGTATTTCTAGCAGATTTTTAATGGAAAATGTATCAGATAATTTGTGCATCTGGTAGTTTTTAAGATACCATCCTACCATTTCAGCTTTAGATTACAGTAGTCATTGGATGTGAATCCCAAATCTTGTTTCAGCCTGCACTCTCAGTCTTGGCGTATATACTTTCTTTCAACTTAAGCATACAAATTCTTCAGCAATTTATATGACACAGAAAAATATATTTTACAGCATCCATTTCTCTGTGTTAAGGCCCTGACAGTCAAGAAATATCAAGAGAGATATAAACTTTAAATTGTGTATTGCAGATGAAAAAGCTGAAATTCTAAGATACAGTACTTAGGAAATAACTCTGTTCTTTGTAAACCTGTGAGGCACAGCACCCTGTTAATATCAAATATTATAAGGCATTCCACTGGTGGCAGATAAAATATTTCAGTTTATTATAATTACAAAGTTTTTAACAGATTAACATTGAAGTGTTATTTCTTTGCCTCTCAAATTTTTTTGTGTCCCTAAGCTTTAAATTAAAAATATTTGTGACAACAGCTCCACCAATGACTTATCCTTATCCTTTTCATTCATTACCAACATTCATACCAATTTTGGTATGAATGGAGACAGTGAGAGCATATTGAAAAAGTACTTGAGGTTTCTCTGTCTAGTGTGCCAAAGAGGAAGAGCCCAATTCACCTTCTATGTAAAAATAAATCACCTTCTAGATGTTAATGCATTTACTTTGGATAGAAAGTAGTTTTAGAAAGTAAGTCTGAAAAAGGAGTTATTTTCTTCAAGATTTGCATCTCTGCTCTGGGAGATAGATGGCAATAACTTCAGCTATAAAATCTGCTCAGCAGAATATTACCAGTCCTAGAACTGCACACACTAGTTGTGGTAGTGAATGTTGCCCTGTGCACATGCTTGGAGGTGTTTATCCATTACAGCCTTTCAGTCGCTTCTGTCAGCACTATGCTTGGTACAAACTCTCTATTCTATAAGCATAATTTGCCTTGCTGTGAAGTTGTAACTTTCCTTTGTTGATTTATCTCTGCTCATAGAAAAGACAAAGCACAAGTGAAACACAGTATAATTTTAATTATATCAGATATTAATTTCCTTCAGAAGCTTAAAAAAATCACTAATATATAGTATTATATAGGTTAGCAAATACATTAAAAGTGTGGTCTGACTTTTAAACATTAGTGAATACAATTGTAAACAAGATGCAAAATCTTATCCGTATGCATGATTACTGGAGTGTATATATGCAGCAACTGCTTTCCTTGGGGAGTGATAAAAATAGGGGCACTGCCAAGCAGGTTGAAGGAGTGGAGCCAATCAGTTAAAAAATATTAATGTAGAGGCTTATAGGATGTGAGTTTTTTCCAGTTTCCCAGACTGTTAAATATACAGTAAAAACTGCAGGTAGAAGTTTGTGGAAGTCCAGGCTGCATCTTACTTCTCTTGAATATTAGAAAAAGTCTTAATGTTTCATTTAGGCTATTATTATTAACTAAAACTGTTTTGTTTCTTTCCTGACCATGCTGTATATTTTGAATATGATAAAATTGCTCCACTCTGTTTTTAAAAGAACAAGATGAAATACGCCATTTTTCCAGCACACCCTTTTCTTAAATTTTCTTTCACAAATTGACTCTCCTTGTTTTGTTTCTAATACAGTATATTTGTTTCTAAGAACTGCATCTGATTGAGGGTGTAAGGGTTTGAAGCATTGTAATAAAACTGTCACACAAAATCATATTTAAACATGTCAAAAATAATTGTTCAAATACCACAAAAAAGACATTGGAAAACTATTGGAAAACTATTGAGACTAGGTTTTAGTCTCCTTTTTCAGTCAGGAGTAGACGTACAGATTGCAAATGTTAGTCTTATTAAGGTATTTAATGTGATGTTTAAATTATTGGCATATATTTTAGATGATTCTTTTACTGTGTTTATGATCCTTTGGATTGGTTGTTTAGGTCATTTTGATGACTATCCCAAGTGGGAGGCCAAAGTGTTTTTTAGCAAATCTAGACTAATGGAGTAGATGTTACCTTTCATACTGGGGAATAACAACCACCTGCCACTGGAATATAAATTCATATAAATCACGTCTCAATATGCAAATCTATTTTGTCATTACTGCTGCAAGTCTGTGAAGCCCAACAGGACTGAAAATACTAACATTTTTTCTTTAAATGTTCAAAACTGTAAAATAAATGAAGCATGAGTATTGATTGTNTGTCTTTGCCCTATGTTATCTACACAGGGGCTATTAAGAAGGCTTTTTTATCCTCTTTTCATGCCTTTTTTTCTCGTACTGTCTAATGAAGAGCTTCATTTAAAATACAGCATTCTACAGGCTTGAAAGTACATTTCTATTATACTAAAAAGCTATTGTTATGCATTAAAGCCTTTTACTGCTGTTTTTATTGATGTGCTGCATTGTACAGAATAATAACATTTTGTAATGTGGGAATTACATTTTTAATTAATTTTTGCTTTTAAATTATAATTTGACCTCTTTAAAAACAACCTGGAATGCTGATTTCAAAAAAGCAGTTACCTCTGGTTTTCAGATTGTCATGCTGATAAGGCTACTTATCCATAATTTAGAACTGTGGAACTGTCATATATTTTTCCCCTTGTAAAAGTTCCTACAATTTCAGTACACTGATTTTTGGACTACAGATTACAGTGTTTCTTCCACACTGATGAAACTAGGTCTTTGATCTTCTTTGTTGAAATTCAGGTATTCTGGTGAGTGAAAATTGATTTTGTGGCAGCAGTCTTGTGGCGAGGAAAAGAAAAAAAAATAGTTGAAAAAAGTACAACTGAAAATTAGTTTAGGCTGGTTAGCAATTATGTGCAAGCACTGAAATATCTGGTGAAAACTTAAATCTTGTAATATTCTAACTGCAGGAGGTGATAGAATCAATCTTTGCGGACTACTTTAAAGTACTCTACAAACTAAACTCTTGCTGCAGGTTCTGTAGTTTTCTTGTATACTTTAAGCACTTATCTGAAATGCCCTTCAGTGATGGATTCTGAAATGTGTTACTGGTCACCTTCAGGTTGTCACACGACTTTTCAGAATGTAATCTGCAGAACTCAAGATTTTCGAGCAACCTTCATCTAGATGAAAATCTCACAAACTCCAAATCTCAAAAAAATCTCAAAAAAAAAAAAAAATGAGAGGCATTTGAATTTATAAATGAAATCACTTTCCTCTGTTTACTTTTTTTTCCTCTCCTCAGAGCACAAGTAATATATCAGTAGGTCTTCTATGTAAGTTAAAAAACTCTGCACTGTTTAGTTACAAAGGAGAACATCTAGGCAGCCCAGCAAAGATTGACTTCAGAACTTGAGTTGTGGGATTTTCTGGCACTTACATCACATGGGCATTATAACATCCCTGACAGCACCTTCCTAAGAGGATGAGTAAATCTTTGGTATTTCTCAGTGTTACCTGGAGCAATGCGATTTAACTTGGATGGAGATAGTTTTTGAGAATGAGGATTTTAGGCTGTTGAAGTCAGAACATGAATCAGGGACTCAGAAAATCAAGTGACTTAGTTATCCAGGTCCTAGACAGAGGAAGTGTCAAGTGCCTTTAATTTACAAAGAAAAAGAGAATGAGTTGCTAATTCAATTATACGCAAAACATTTTGTTGTATATAAGCTTTCTAAGTTTAACAAATGTGAGGTCAACATAAGGGGGTTTTTGCCAGATTTTCTTTCCAATAATTGTATCTTTTACGTGCAAGGTGATTGCTGAATTCTTCCAGATACCTAATGTGTACATATGCATCATGGCTACATTTTTGAGAGAAATTCAAAGTTTTTGTTGCCACAACATAGCTTCAAAGGTCTGTGTCTGTGGAGAGCAATCTTTATGTATGCTCAGATATCATATAATAATAAACTTAAATTTTAGTCTCTGGGATTCTTATGTTACTGAAACTATATTTAGTTTATCAAGTAGATTTCTGTTTCTAAGAAACATGCAATGTGTCCAAGATTTTGAGGTAGTCTTCATTATAGCCAGGTCATTCCTGACAGATTCATGTCCACATTGCCAGATTTATTCAAGACAGAAGTCTTCTACAGTAATTAACTGTCCAAAGAGTTTGTTTTCTCAAGTTGTATCAACATTTCCTGTTTGACTTGCAGTGGAACTTGAAAACAGTTAATCATTAACCTCTTCATGTCAAATGACATACTACCTTAGTCATCTCTCATGTTGAACAAACTGATTTATTTATCACACCCCTTATCTCTAAATTAAATTTTCTAGCTCTTTCATGATTGTTAGATTCTTCTATTCTTGCATAAATTTCCTTGAGAATTCAGCATTTCTCAATTAATATCAGCAATGTCTAAAAATATGTTGGAAATACTGCAAATATAAATATTAATAAGTACCAATTATAGAACCAATTATATTTATGGTATTTAATAAATGTAGTAAAAATGTAATATTCAGAAATATTGTAGCTCTTTTTATTAAAGAAATTTAGGCAGATAACAGAATGGAACTGAACTAGAGATCCAAACTTGTAAAATATAAGAAAGACACAGACTAAGAATATAGCTTAACTGAATGAATATATATTGCATAACAAGTTGAAGCAAGACCTGCAAAACTGTGAAGTAAAGTTTACAACTAGACTGCAAAGTGGTATTTTGGTATTTACTAGTAGGATTATTGCATCATTGAAAGCAAGGGCCCCTATGAAACAGATAAAAGAATAAACATTAAGCTACTGCTTAAGCTGCCTAGAAAAAAATTTCACCTTTGGCAAGAACAATATCAAATATATAATTTTTTGTTACTATTTTTAAATTACCTTTAAAAATTCTAGTGATAAGAATGTTTTAAATTGTGTTGTAATTACTGAAGTTTTTTTCTTGAGATGAATAATTTAAAAATAAATAATATTTTAGTTTGGAAACACAGATTCTCAACACCTTAAAATGTAAGAAAAATGAGGAGTCTGATTATGTTTCTGCTTTGTAAAAAATATCTAGATATGGAGAAAAAGAAAGAAAAACCTGTATGCTTACACAGGAATCCTGGGAACAGGCTCGTATGTAATAACAAAAGTTTTATTCTCTATGTGATGATGAGAACAACAGGATCTCCTAGAACATACATATTGTACTTATTTCACCGTGTAATATGTCTGAAATTTGGTGCTGGACAGGGTCTATGTTGCAACTGATAGTGCATTTGCGTGCATGGGTTATATATGTATAGCTATATACAAGACTGCTTTGCTGGGAGTGTCTGATATAGGCAAAATATCAGCTACCCTGTACGTTGATCACTCTCTTCTTAGGATGAAATTCTTTCCTGTAAGAGTGGTGGGGCACAGGAACAGGCTGCCCAGAGAAGTTGTGGATGTCCAGTCCCCAGAAGGGACTTTGAGTTTCCTGGTGTAGTGGAAGGTATCCCTGCCCATGGCAGTGGGATTCGTACCAGATGGTCTCTAGGGTCCCTTCCAACCCTAATCATTCTGTGATGTTATGAATCTATAATGCTCAATCTGGTTAGTTAAATTTCATATCAAGTTATTCATAAATTCACACACTGGCAGCATACTGTAATGCTTAATACTAATGATTTAATCTACACATTACTCCATGCTATCACTATGTAGGCAAAATTTACATCCGCGCATAGCTGTGCATGCAATGTCACAGAGTGATGCAACTCTTGTTTAGGGCTGCTGTCTGGGTGCTCCTAAGTCATGGAGGTTGAGTTGATCAGAAGCACCAGCCCAGATGAACCTGGAAGCTCGCATAAGTTGCTCCCTTTTCTCTAAGAATTGGCAGCAGGTTGTATTGATTATTGGATTACCATGTTAATGTGTCATCAGTAAGTTGCCAATAGGCTAGAAACTAGCACAACACATCCTACAACGACATGAGAGGTTGAAATTTCCAGAAGAATGAGTTTTTAATTGGGGGAGTTCAAGTACTGTTGGGTATTTGATGGTGAAATTCTCCCTTTTAAATACCTGCATTTAAGCTGACAAGATTAATACAAAATATTAACCTCAAAAACTATTAACATACCTTTCTACTAACCAATTATGCTTCCACTTATATTTTGATAGTGGAGAGACAAAAATCTCAATTCTTTTCCTTCCCTAATAATAATTTGCCAGCAGCAAATGATTGCAACATTAACACTGTCATATTTATCTCCAGGTTAAAATTCTGGTTTTCCTTCCAGTATGCCATTTTTGAGTTGTTGAGAGAAAGACAACATTAGACAAAGAGTTGGAAATAAGATAGGAGTGGAAAGGGTGGGTGGAAAGAAGAAAAATGTTATGATCATCTACTATCATAGATAGAGTCCTAAAGACAAAATCTGGCATGTTAAGAGGATAAAGGAGATTCAGAAGGATAAGGAAACATAAAATTCTGAGCACTGTGAGTAGATGAAGGTTGGATTTTGAACTTGACTAATGTTGTAGGGGAGTATAAGTTATTAAAGTCAAGAAAGGAACAGATAAATTCAAGTATATGATTGGTCACTGAGGTAGATTTGAGAACCTTTCAGAATACTAGTGAAGGAGGCTAAAAAAATCTGTGCTTGAAAGACAATTTTTAGTTACTGAAGTAACTGATAGAACAGATCAAGGTAGTATTCTCAATATAGTGTTCTCTGGTATTCTCAATACTGTAATATATAATATTATTATGATTAAAATAATTAGAAATACAAGATGAAAGCTCTATCTGAAATAACATGAAATCTTTTAGTTTAATTTGACTTATTGTATTTCTCTGTATGTGAAATGTAGGCACAACCACTAGCCTGACTGCAGGAACCAATATAAACTAAGAAGTCTGCTCAGAAAATCATTGTGGCACAGCTTAAACTGGTTGAAGTCTAAGAAATCCCTGAGGAAGAACTTTTTAAAAAATGCTCTGCTATCTTTCAGAGTTGTCGTTGTGGGAAATATCAGAGAAGCAAACATGAAAAATGCAAACTGTAAATGTGAGGGAAGCGTATTTTGTGCAGTGAACTATTTGGCAGTATGAGCTGTGAATGAGTAGAAATCTCTGCGTCTGTCCCACCTACCATTTCCCCAGGGACAGAGCAGTCACTCCTCATGACTGCCTCCAGTGAGCACCCCACACTTCACCATGTCAGAGAATTTTACAGCATTTGCACTTTCCCTTAGTGTATTTCTAAGTGAAAAAAAGTATCTGTTGGGATAAAAATTATGCCCTTTAGTAAAGGAGGAGGAAAGAAGAGGGTCTGAAATTTAAAAGAACTCAGGATGAAACATAATATTTTGTGAAATCATACAAAGATAGAGCACAAGTAAAATAAAAAACAGTACATATTTTCTTCTAATACTGAACTAGCTAGAACAGACAGATTTTACATGGTTGTTTGTAGTTTTGGCATTACTTAGAATAACGCTTGGTGTAATTTTTTTCTTCCCTCAGTCTCTCCATTCCAGTGCCAGAAGCAGAAAAATTTTATAGTTGAGGATTATAACACTCTGTTTCAGAGTAAGGTCCATAATATAACAAACTTTCTTAGATCTTTCTCTTAAAACAGTAATTCCATTGCACCAATTCATTCTGTATCTGTCTGTATCTGTATCTGCCACAGCAACATCTTGCAGAGTGCTCCCTAAATTTTTTGCTCATTCTTAATTTCTTTATTTATATTGAAACTCGCTTAATTTTACCCAAGAGGCGTTTCCAAAATGCTTGTATTACACAAAAAAAGCACTTTATCAATGGATAGTCTACTGAGTTGTAAATAGATAAACCATTCTTATGGTGAAAGAACATAATCTATTAGAGTAATAAAGGTTTCAATGCAAAACCATCCAAAGTAAAACATTTTTATTAAGTGTATCTACTGTTTAAAGATCCTCTAGCAGGAGTCTTTTTCAAACACTATCAATAAATGGTCTATTTTTTCAGAATCACTTTACTGCTCTTGTTTTCCATTCTTCAGAAATAGGAATCCAAATATCTCATGAATTACTTCNCTTATAGAAAATCTTGTTTTCATTATTTTCTAACAGTAAGTTGAATCATTCACTCGTGTTCCAACACATCATGCAAGTCATCTGATTCTTCTGTTAAAAAAATTAGTGGGTTCCTACCTGAGATCAATTTAATAAAAAAATTAGTTTTCAAGCCCACTGCTGTTATTAAAACTTTTTTGTTTCTCACAAGATTATGGTCGTGTGAAACAGCAACTGACTTTTTAGAATAAAAAATCATAGTTAGTTAGCCACTGTATTTCTGAATTGAGAAATATTTTGTCGGCAATGGTTAAAAAACTAATTTACTGCTTATAGAAAATCTTGTTTTCATTATTTTCTAACAGTAAGTTGAATCATTCACTCGTGTTCCAACACATCATGCAAGTCATCTGATTCTTCT
>VXBB01021263.1:23742-49153 GCA_013399915.1 Illadopsis cleaveri
TGCTTAAAATGATACTTAATTTTAAATAACTCCAATTGTAAGTTCTTTGGTGAACAGAGGCAACATTTTTATCGGCAGAAGATGAGGAATGCCAGACAAAATCTTTTTAGCCACTGGAGTTCTACTGAAATTCTTTGAACAACATAACTTTCAACTGTATAACTTGCAAGGCACATTCATCAGAATAGATCTGTGGAAATAGGACTCCTCTTCTAGGGGTTTTTCAAAAAATAGTCACTATTTACCAAAATGGACAAAAAAGTCAAAATATAAAAGAGGGTGGGAGAAACCTAATGCTAAATATATTAAATATATTCACTTTGGCAATGCTTTAAATTCCAAGGTAAATCCTGTAAGCATAAAAGACACTTTAAAAGACATTCTATGAAAAAATGTCCTCTCTTTAAAATATTGTTTTCACTCAAGTGGCAAGAGGAAGTTAGTGTAGCCTTTCTCCAAAAATGGAATGTAAGAGAACAAAATTTCCTTAGAAAAATGTCCTATTAAAGCAATCTACAAATACTGGAGATACTTAAACTGCTAAAGACTGATTAGACATGCCAAGAAGAGAATTCCTCTCAGTACAGAGGAACCACACCATGTGACTAGAACAGTACAAAAAGTGTTCCCTGCATTCTGCCACAGCTCTGGAGTAGTGACTGAGGTCATGGCCAGCATAATGGGCAAAAGACACACATTCACAGCTGCCAGCATAGGAAGGGAATATGTAAAAAGAGGCTAACCAGCACTGAGGAATGCCATGCATGTGAGCAAACTCGAAGTTCATACTCTGCAGTTTCAATATGCAGAATGTTGCTGTCTGGCTCTGAATAAATAACTAAATTCCTGCGATAGTCTTTATCGCACATCTGCTTCTAGGACACTTGAAACCATCAACCTTTTCAGGAGGCAGAATATAATCATTACCGTATGCCACAAAGCATACTTTTCTAGGTGTTCTAAAATATTTAATATGCACTGTTGAACTGTAAGTGTTCTTTTGGTGCTTGCAAACTTCAAGAAATGTACTTTTCAAAGTATCTTAAAAAGCTTAGTGCAGGAGTCTCAAAAGTCAAGTCCCTGTCAAGTTCAAATTTGACAATTTTTTTTCTCCAGTTCAGATTTATTATTTACATTGGTTTACATATACATGATGACATCAGCTTTTAAAAGATCATCAGAAAGACTTGTAAGAACATTTTGTGAGACAAAAGAGGGAGGGGAATAGTCTATTGTTTGCCATATGTACAAAATTATAAATGAAGATAAAAGCTTTGGATATAGATTTAGCACATTTGGACCCACAGGTCAAACACACCTGCCTAAGGCCAGGTGCATGTTGAGGTACCCACTTCTCCTCTGAATGTGTAAGGCTGTGGAGTGCAGACTTCTGCACAGCCTTGAATGACTTTGTCACATTCTTCATCAAGCTTTCTATTGTCTTATTTAGCACATTTGGAGAGGTTTCATATTAAATTCTTTGATGATTAGTACTCATCTCATCATGATTGCTTCTCTAATATAGTTTTCTTAGAGTCTCAAGGATTTAATTGGATCCTGCACCCTGAATTAAACTTTTTGCAAGCACCAAGATAATTTTTTGGCTATTTGCATTTGTTTTAGCCATACCTATACTTACAGATTTTACTTCACAAAATGGACTAGGTTACTTTCATATTGACCTGTCGGAAAAGCATTTCTTAATAAGTCTAAATCAGTATAATAAATCAGATAAGGTATATAGCACAAGAAAATATAATCTCTCTTCCAGATAAGGAAAACCTAGAGGCTGGTTTCAGAACTGGGATATAGAATTATTGTTTCTATCCTCCCAAAACATATATTTGCAATTGTAATGTATGTTTCAGGTTTCAAGATTCAGATGTAGTGTTATTTGCTTATGGTTCAACAATTCAGTAAAAAATTCAGGTGTGAAATATGAGCAAATTTTCAAATGAGCCAGTCAGTTTGGGTATGATACCTAGAGACCTGCCCAAAATTCATCTGATTATCTTCACAAAAAAGCAAAAATACCAAATTACATTGTTCATAAGAAAAACCTCTGCTGAGGCTAAATAAGATTTCATTAGAGCCAGAAATTATCTATAAGCATCTTCATGAAACTTGAATAGAAAAATGTATTGCACTGGGTAAATGGACAAAAGCACGTTGGTTAAATTATTGTCTTCATCTTATTTCAAACAAATATTTTCTTTCCTTGTGAGATTACACTCTTATTTAAAGCCATTCCAATTACCCAACATCATGATTACTCTTCAGTGTTGGATTTTAACATTTTTTTAAACAGTTCAAATTGTTGAATCACTGAAAAATTTAGACTGGGAAGGGGTCTAGTTGGTTATGTTGACCCACACTTCTGGCTAAAAGAGGGTTGCCTTCAAATTTAGAAGATATTTCTCCTTCTCAGGTTTGGAGAACCTCTACAGTCTTTATCAGGGCAATCCAACATAGCCCTTTTATGGTGGAATTTCCTATCCTTACCTAAGCATAATATCCTATGTTGTGCCTCTTGTCTCCAGCCTCATGAAGGGCATCCTCCAGGAGGGTCAGGCCACTTTTGCTCATAAACACCTATTAGAAAGCTAAAGTCTAACCCAAAATTTTGTCATCAGCCCACTTATCTTTAGGTTCATATAATTCTAGGATCATACCAAGCATCCTCAGCTAACTCTCATATATAATGTTCTCCAGCCCTCAAACCATATTATGGTCTTGTATTACAGTTGATTTGGTTTGTTGAGGTCTTCCTTCCACTGGAGAGTCACACTATAATTAAGATGCCCCCCACAAGGGCTGAATCATACAGAATCTTGTATTCTTGTTATGTTCGCTGCAGTGCCATAGTGTGCATGTATATAATGTATGTGTAAATGTGTATATATACATATGAAAAGATACACTCATGCTAGATAATCCATGTGCATATATTACGCGCACACACACACACACACACATAAGGATATCCGTGTTCCAAAGTAAATTTTCAGTGAATAATTCAGAGGACATCCATATTAAAGTTCAGTTTGTATTACTGTTGGCATTGTGAACCATCATTGAGAAGTGAAGAAAACAAGGGTAACGGCATTAGAAAGGAATGATAAAAGGATTATCAAGTTCTTGATAGGGAAAGACTCACCACACAGATTTTTTAACATAAGCATGAAACACATCACAAACTGGACTCTCCACACGCCTTTAATAAGATATGTGTGTGCTGAAGGATGATGGATGTGTTTAAGAAAATAAACAATTTTAAATTATTGGAATCATTCCAAGAGGATCTGATTCTGAGCCCAAATATNTACTTAAATACATTTCTTCTACTCATTGGAGTCTCAAAGCAGACTAGCCACAGGCCGCAAATGAAGTATTCTGTAATGGATCCCTCAAAGCTGTTCTAGCCCTTTAAAAGCAGGTTTATAAAATCATGAATCCTGAAAAGGGCTAAGATCAATACATTTCAAGGCTCTATTCTGGATCCAAAAGATAACACATCACACAAGATATTCAAGTGATATTTTTCTCCTTAAAAGACACAATACTGCTATTACCTGTTTGTATACTTGCACTTTTCTGAGACTCTGAAGTCCCTCTAAATGGACGCAATACCATGTTGAAAGAATTACAGCAATGAACACAAAATCTCTGTGGCTGTGTGAGAGACACTCATCAGTAGCACTTAGGAAATTAATTAGCAGATTAAATTTAATTTCCAGTAAAGAGATTTGATGGCAAACACAAGTTTATTGTCTCTACCAGACAATTTTTTTAGGATTTCTCAAACAATAAACACAGAGGTAAAACCTTGGCATATTTTCCTGGTTTTCTATTGTTCAAATTCTGGAGAAAATAACATATATTTATGTAAAATACATTATCCTTGAAAGAAAAAGGAAGCATATATCAAGATATTATTTCTAATTATATTACTTTAGCTCCAAAAATTGTTTCAAAACTATTTCTGTGATTTTTAAGGTCTTAAATCGAGTGCCATTATTACAAGTCTGTGACTAACATAATTTTAATTTCTGCATAGCCTTATATAGCTTACATACAATATAGTCTAACTTCCACGTTTGTAATATGGTCTGCAGAAAACTATTGCAACTCTTCTGAGATTTACATTTGCATCCATATTTTTAATACCAGGAGGCCTTAGCCACATTAACATGTAAATGAGTTCTTTAACTTTTTAAGCTTTCTTTAGCAACATAAGTTTCTTGTGTATCTGTTATTCAAGAGAATATCTTTACTTATGTACTATTTGTGGTCTCTCCAGATGAAGGCTTATAAAATATATTTATTAATTAATAACACTGATGACATATTTTCATCTTTTTAATAACATATTTTTGAAAATGTAGAGAAAAACTGTAATCACTAGTTGCATTTATCTTATTTTTTTTTAACCCAGATATTTCGATTTACAAATTATGAGCTTGCCTGAGGTTCTTTATCCTTCCCTGACTTTTAGTCCTGCTTATCTGATACCGTCTCAAGAAGTGAAGAACATTTTAATATTTGTACTTTATTCAGTTAGATTTTCCAAAGATTTAACACCTTAATGATGAATACATTCAATAATCTGGGAAACAGAATAAATTAACAGAAAACATGAAATACGCATTTATTTTGTATCTTTACTGTGCTCACTTTTTGGCACAGAAGTTAAAAAGCCATCCCAAAATGAGTATTGTTTTCACAAAGGAAATATTTGTAATTTTAAGTTAGCAACAATTTTTTATTGGTAAAAGAAAGGAAAGTGACATATTCTACTTCTCCATCAGTCCTATTCTGTTTTTTTTTTTTATTCACTTGCTTTATATTCCAGAAAAAATAGGTGCTTCTACAGCACACACTTTATACAGCAATGCCAGTTCTGTATCAAATAATGGCTACAAAATTGNGTATGTGTAAATGTGTATATATACATATGAAAAGATACACTCATGCTAGATAATCCATGTGCATATATTACGCGCACACACACACACACACACATAAGGATATCCGTGTTCCAAAGTAAATTTTCAGTGAATAATTCAGAGGACATCCATATTAAAGTTCAGTTTGTATTACTGTTGGCATTGTGAACCATCATTGAGAAGTGAAGAAAACAAGGGTAACGGCATTAGAAAGGAATGATAAAAGGATTATCAAGTTCTTGATAGGGAAAGACTCACCACACAGATTTTTTAACATAAGCATGAAACACATCACAAACTGGACTCTCCACACGCCTTTAATAAGATATGTGTGTGCTGAAGGATGATGGATGTGTTTAAGAAAATAAACAATTTTAAATTATTGGAATCATTCCAAGAGGATCTGATTCTGAGCCCAAATATTTTAGGGCCTTCACTTTTAGAATGGGAATCATAGAATCATACAATGATTTGGCTTGCAAGGGAACTTAAATATCATCTACTTCCAGCCCCTAAGCTGTAGGTAGGGAGACCAAGACTGGTTAGGGTAGCAGTAGCATTTAGGAGAACTGAATGTCTGAGAGTAACCATAGGAATCTCCTGTATTTAAGGAAGAAGACCTGTTGGATTCCTTTCCTCCCTCACTTCAGTGTTACCAGGGTTGGCTTCTGTGTTTCTCCAACAGCAGAAAATAAAATAAATTGCTGTATTGTTATTGTGTTCATTACTGACTAGCAGGAGGCATTGGTATTATGTATAGAGATACCAAGACCTTATAGATCTTCTATCTTATCTCTTCCCACTGTTGCTGTTACTTAAATACATTTCTTCTACTCATTGGAGTCTCAAAGCAGACTAGCCACAGGCCGCAAATGAAGTATTCTGTAATGGATCCCTCAAAGCTGTTCTAGCCCTTTAAAAGCAGGTTTATAAAATCATGAATCCTGAAAAGGGCTAAGATCAATACATTTCAAGGCTCTATTCTGGATCCAAAAGATAACACATCACACAAGATATTCAAGTGATATTTTTCTCCTTAAAAGACACAATACTGCTATTACCTGTTTGTATACTTGCACTTTTCTGAGACTCTGAAGTCCCTCTAAATGGACGCAATACCATGTTGAAAGAATTACAGCAATGAACACAAAATCTCTGTGGCTGTGTGAGAGACACTCATCAGTAGCACTTAGGAAATTAATTAGCAGATTAAATTTAATTTCCAGTAAAGAGATTTGATGGCAAACACAAGTTTATTGTCTCTACCAGACAATTTTTTTAGGATTTCTCAAACAATAAACACAGAGGTAAAACCTTGGCATATTTTCCTGGTTTTCTATTGTTCAAATTCTGGAGAAAATAACATATATTTATGTAAAATACATTATCCTTGAAAGAAAAAGGAAGCATATATCAAGATATTATTTCTAATTATATTACTTTAGCTCCAAAAATTGTTTCAAAACTATTTCTGTGATTTTTAAGGTCTTAAATNGTTTCTTGTGTATCTGTTATTCAAGAGAATATCTTTACTTATGTACTATTTGTGGTCTCTCCAGATGAAGGCTTATAAAATATATTTATTAATTAATAACACTGATGACATATTTTCATCTTTTTAATAACATATTTTTGAAAATGTAGAGAAAAACTGTAATCACTAGTTGCATTTATCTTATTTTTTTTTAACCCAGATATTTCGATTTACAAATTATGAGCTTGCCTGAGGTTCTTTATCCTTCCCTGACTTTTAGTCCTGCTTATCTGATACCGTCTCAAGAAGTGAAGAACATTTTAATATTTGTACTTTATTCAGTTAGATTTTCCAAAGATTTAACACCTTAATGATGAATACATTCAATAATCTGGGAAACAGAATAAATTAACAGAAAACATGAAATACGCATTTATTTTGTATCTTTACTGTGCTCACTTTTTGGCACAGAAGTTAAAAAGCCATCCCAAAATGAGTATTGTTTTCACAAAGGAAATATTTGTAATTTTAAGTTAGCAACAATTTTTTATTGGTAAAAGAAAGGAAAGTGACATATTCTACTTCTCCATCAGTCCTATTCTGTTTTTTTTTTTTATTCACTTGCTTTATATTCCAGAAAAAATAGGTGCTTCTACAGCACACACTTTATACAGCAATGCCAGTTCTGTATCAAATAATGGCTACAAAATTGTGTAAAGCTCCATTGCCTCTGGCAGAATCTGCAGGGGTGGACACATCTGCCCAGTCAGATCAGATTAAACTAGTTCTGCTAAAGCAAAAATGTCAATTACTTAAGAAAGGACAATTTGCAGTATATTCCACCCAATTCATCTGGCAACTGAATTAAAATTACAGAAGGTACTTATCACAGAAGCTACTGTGCTTTATTACTAATAGAAAAATTTCTAGGTGTACCAATTTATATTTGATAGACCTACTGATCTTGCTAAATTTATGAGATTAAGATAATGTCTAAATTTATTGCAGGATTTTGGTGTAAAGAGGTTTTAAAATATGTTCAAAATCTGCTAACAGTTAAGAAGTGACTGATAACTTTATATTGCTGGTTCTTAGAGGCATTAATTAATTTATTTTCACAATATGCTGGTATGCATATCTCAAGGCCTGACAATCACAATGAAGCAGATGAGCGCATGAATCTATATCTTTATTTTAATATGTAAATCAAATAATTACATTTTTTATAGACAGGTAAAAAATAAAAATGGAAAGGAACTTTGATTCTTTTATTTAGCAGTATGTTCCAACACAGGATATTTTCTGATTATTTAGATACAAGTCAACTACAGTCCTGCTCAGCTCATGAAGATTATTTTTACTCAGAAGTGATGTACACAGAAATAAACTGATACACATATATACTTAATCCTTCCAAACAGAGAGAAAATAAGGGAAATTTAGGCATGTTTCTCCTCCTTGATGCCAAATTAAATATTATAGGCTTACAAGAGACAAGGAAAATAAAGTACCAGTACTTTCTAGACAATGTAAATAACATCAAAATCTCCTCTCAAATGAAAAATAAAAAGAAGTGATCCAGGAGCCTTTGAGGGTGTTCATACTAATACTTCTGAGTCTGCAGACTACCCTAATGACAGGATTTGCCTCCAGGCAGGCACTTCTTCAGGTACTTCCCATCACGTTAATGACCATTTTCCTGTTGTAACTAATGAAGGTAACTGTTGCAGAGATCTTCTGTTTATTATGGAGCCATTTAGCTCCTTAATTAGTTTAAGAGCATTCAAATTGCTTTTTGGAACCTGATTACTTTAAGCTACCATTAAACACCCAAATGGGGCAAATAATTTAAGACAGCCATTTCTACTACCAGGGGAAAATGACTAATACCTATCAGACCTGTGTCATTCTAATACGATCAACCTAAATGGATAAGCCTTAACCATTAACCTTAACCTTAATCAAGTGGGATCACAGAAAATGTAAAAATTTTTAAAAATTTAAAAAACATTTTCTTTCACAATAAGGAAAACTAAACTGTCGGAATTGTTTCTGAATCAGCAAAGAAAAATATAAGCAGGAGACAATATTAGATTACTAGGCAAAGCTTCTTTCTTATTTCATCAAATACTGTCTTTCAAAAGTTATTACTATCCTTGAAGTTATTAAGAAAAAATTCCAAATATATGTATATATCTCCTCCCTCAAATTCAGCAGGGTGCACCATCATTAGTTTTCCAAATCAAGGAGTTTTTGACAAATTACTCTTTTTAATTAACATTATAAAAAATTCCTACAATTGGAATCTGAAAAAAAAAATATACAATACTTAATGAAATATTAACAACAACTTTATTGATTCTTCTTTGGATCAGTTCTGCCTCTTCTGTATATGAGATTCACAGAGCAGATCATAAAAAATGTGCCCTTATTAAAGGTTTTAATATTGAAGTATCTCATATTTTAATTCCTAGAGATTCACAGTTCAGATCAGAAAATAAAAATGTGCCCTTACTAAAGGCTTTAATAATGAAGTATTTCATATTTTAATTCCTAAGGCAATAGCACTTTCCTTACTGAATAAAATAAATCCATAAAGTCATATTTTTTACATTTCTGTTTAAACCATATCTCCTCGTGGCCCTTTATATGACAGCACTCCAAAGAGAAAGACACAGATGGTGGAATCATAAAACAGTGTTCAAGAGCTGTATTACCTCTTCTGAGGAATGTGAAAATATATTGAGCCAAGAAAGCACCAAAGAAGTCCCATAAGAACCCTGGTATCTTCAACTGCTCTAAGAAAATAGAAGTGCCAAAGTAATATAAAATAATTCATTCTAAATTTCTATTAAATTCTCACCTGTTTCCATGGGGAGGTGCAAGGTTTGTATTGGCCCAGGCTTCATCAGAGTTCACAAACAGGAAGTAAATGTGTGACTTTATCACTCTGTGGAAAAGCATTTCTCTCCTTCAAATTTGTATTACATGGAGCAGTCCTCATCCCAGTTTTAGAGCTGCCCTTAGACCTAGGTCCATTAGCAATATCTGGCCACAACGTTCATTGCCACAGACCACAGAGTGCTTTATGTGCTACTCCTTAAGCTTCAACATATCTGGCAATTTAGTTGAATGCATAGAGGGCAAATATTAACATTATTTTAAAGCCAAAGTGTACTTTGCAGCTGTTCAATTATACTACTTTCTAATCAGCTATACATAATGACCTCTAATCCTTTTGCTAATTGACTCTGTCTTTAAGTGAGAAATGTATTTACTTTGATGAAGTGGAACTATTTTCTTAGTTCTGTTTCTTCCTGTCCATTTTTGTGTTCTTTTCAACAGATACAGATATATTGCACATAATCAACCTTCCTGCTTATCTCTCTGTGTTACTATAGTGTTGTGAGTATATAATTTTTTGAGTGAAAGAGAAGACCGATATTTAGAACACAAGATCTTTTTCTTTTAATTTAACCTTCAAACTAGAACTTACTTGGTTAAGTCAGTGATTATGTAATAATTCTTAGGGTGCTGTTGAATATGTATTAATTTAATGTAGACACAAAACAAACAGACCAAAAAAATTGAGATGTGTTTAATACTCAGGCCAAAATTTCCATGGTGGAATTGGGTTTTACAAAGAGGAGAAACTCTCCCCCATCCTCTTAGAAATTTAGCAATGTTCTTAAATGACTCTGACTTCCAAAAAGTCAGCAATGATTGTAACTGTTGCATCAGCCATTGTTTAAAACAACACCAGTACTTAAGCCCCAACTGATGATTGGGAACGAGCATATTTGACATGCTGTGTCAGATCCCTACAATTCCATATTAGATTCATACAGACAATAAAAATTAAATACAACTCATATTTCACCAAGTATAATACTGTAGTGCTACCCCAGAGTCTTTGGTGCCTTTATTTGTACTGCTGCCTCATAGAGTGAGAGAAAATTACACATTTGGCTCTGAATCATTCAGCTCTGAGATACAGAATATTTTGATGTTGCCTGAGAGATTATCATGCCACCCACGATATTTTTGATATTTTGAGATTTCCAGGACAGTATGGCTTAGAACATCTAATGTCCATCACTAATGTGCAAAAAATATATTTATCACCTTCCCTGCAAGGTTGTTTCCAGAAACTTCAGAGGGATCAGACTTTAAATAGCATATTTCCTAATGAAAGAAGGTAATCGCCTTTTGACCTTTGCATCTTTTAAGAAGCTGATCAAAAATCATCAGGAACCCTTTGTCAACTATATGTGAACAAGAAATTTGAGTATCTCTCAAAATCAAGGTGAAATTAAATAAACCACCAGAAATTATGGCTCTAAACAGCAGTCCCCACTACAGCTGCATAATGGATAGGGGAAGAGGCCTTATTAGTGAACAATTATTCACACATATTCTGTTGAAGCACATTTCAGTATTGCAACTCCCTGCTTCAAAGCAGGCTTCCACTCACTTAGAACAGTATCAAACAAGGCCAAAGAGAGATGGCAAGGTAAGTGAAACAGAATGGACATTTCCCCTAATTCACGCTTGAGCAGCAGGGATACTCCTAGTGTCCTCAGCCACTGACAGTTCAACAGAGCTGCAGATTCTTTTCCCATCCTCCATCAGCCCCCTGCACTCCAAGCAGATATTTGGTGCAAATTTCACAGACTTGTAGGTTAAGCTTCTTTTCCAAAAGGCATTACTCCATTTCACATGGGAGCTGGAGTTGCTGTTCAATCTGCTATTAGACATATTTCCCTAGTGGATATATTTTATTGGCATTTCCTGTTCTTCCATCAGGTACCGATAAAATATTTATAGATCCCATCACTTAAAGTAGACTAAATGAGAAAAGGAGACCTCATGGTAAAATGGTTTTTAGAAAACAAAAAGGAAGGCAGTTCTTTCTTATATTTGAAATCATAATGTACCTTCTTCTCAAAATATAAAAAGCTTAATCTGGGATTCTGTGTCACTGCTGCATTTTGACTTATTAGAAGTTATTCTAGTAATCTATCCTTTTGAAATATAGTGAGTTGGAGTTCCTGTTTATTTGTTCAGCCTCCCATTGTAACCAATAAAAACACTGCAAATTGACATAATGTGAACAAATACTGGTAATTAATAGTACTGTAGAAAAAACATAGGTACTTACTTGGCAAATGTAATTTATACATTCATAGTTTAAGTTGTACTTCTTTGAGGTAAAAAGATCATTTGAATGAGTTTCTTACTTCAGATAGTGTGTTTCAATGAATGCTGATATTTTTACACATATTTATGCCTTGTTTTGGTGAGGAGAACAGTAGCTGTTAATTATAATCAACTGTTCTAATCAGTATTTGATGTTTTCCTTCTTAAGATTAGTATCAGTTTGACAAAACAGCAGTGAAAGAAAAATACTACCATCTTATTTATTTGGACTACACTTAAGTGAGAAGGGGGAAACTAACAGCCACATTTGGAAATAATTGCATATTTTTTAAAGAACATCTGTGTTTCATACACATTTTGGATGTTTCAGTGCTCTTATCTCTACCTGTTTTTGCTAAGAGCCCTGACTTTCACTAACTTGAATTCAAGATCCGCATTAGAATAGTGATGCTTCCCTGGAACTTGGATGACTGCTTTAGCTTTCCTCCAGTTTAGCGAAACATCTAGATGAAATTACTTGATGTATTCCTTATGTATGTGTTATATGGGAACATGGAATGGTGTGACTCTACAGGACTAGCCACAGTGTCAGCAACCCTTGGACAGGCTTCTGCAAGTGTGTCAAGTCCCTGCCAGTGCAAGCTGAACATCTGCCACGCTTAACTATTGTGCCAGTTTGTTATATAAAGCAAGCCAATATTTCATAACCTAGTAGCATATTCTTTCCACTTAATAAAGCTACCCATAAGAGTATGTATGGGGGCAGTACTGCATTAGCAGATTTTCAGATGCTTGTTTTATTTATAGAAGGCCTGGGGCTTCTTTTTGTAAAAGAAAGGCTAGTCTAAATGGATTTTGAATTGGAGTAAAGCACTGGAGGTTTAACTGAGAAGTTTAGAAATGGTGAGAGAAAACAGTGGTGACACCTAACTAATATTTGAATTGTGTGTTGTGCCAATAAGACAGTTTTGTCACTAAGGTAGTTTTCCCACACTGTCATTGTCTGCTTAAAGATTCCACTTTCTAATTTATTTAATTACAACATTAATTCTAAATTTTTCTTGAACTTTCCATTTTATTTCCATTTTATATTTCCATTTCCGTTATTTAGCACTATTGGTAGTACAGCTTATATGTGCTTTGAGGATTTTTAAAAATCAGAGTTACTTTTAATTTCTAATTAAAGTTAATAGTATCATCTGTGAAATTCAATGTTTACAAATATTAATGTTGAGTTAATTAATACCAACTAACTAAATAAAAGGAAAAGTGAAAAAATCTTGTAGCACTGAATAAAATGATTCAAACTCTAGTTTTGATTTTACATTTTGCAAAACATTTATACACTCCTAAATCTTACCTGTAATATGAGTGTTTGCTGAAGCATTGTTTTAACTAATATATAATATCAAATTTATTCATCAGAGTTTTTTGAAAAAGAGCACTCCTGCAACGTTGTTTTACCCACTCTACAATTGCAAGAAAACTATAAGTACCGTCTTAAAATAAACAAATTTAATACGAATGATTTCTAAACGAAATATGACTTTTAATTATGTATAAATAAAATTTAAAAAAAATATTTTTATCCCAGAAGCCTGCCACAAAGCATTAAATCTGGCTCAGACTCAAATTTCTGTTACTGTAGCACTGAATGAACCTCTTAACTGGTATGTTAATTTTAGCTGAGTGTAATGTATAATGTAATTCTGAGACTGCTTTCACAGTGACCTAAATTCATTATTTTTCCAATAAGATACAAAAGTCTAATTACATTATAAACCCAGTAACTTTTGTTCCTTCAATTTATAGTGACAGCTTCCCAGTTGTATCCTTGCTATTTCTGCATTTTTGCGCTTTCCTTGGCCTCTTGTAGGAAGAGAAGTGCTGGCTCTGTACAGCCGCTCGCACAGAAGAGCTCCCGTGTGCACTTTAGGGTGCTCACTGCAGCACGAGGAGGGGGCACGGGGCACTCCTGCCCCCTGTAGACTATCTTCAGTGCTAGAAACTCATTTCGAGCACTGTCATCCAGCCAATGTCAAACTCTGCTTGCTTAATCTCATTTTTTCTTGCTATCACCAGGTGCATTAAATTGTCATCTAGCAGGTTGTCTCAAAAGATTGTCCTCTCTGCAGTACTTTTGCTTTCTGTCTGTTTCTAAGCAAGTAATAACATGCGCTATTATAGTCTCATTTTACTGTAAAATTTTCTGAATTATTTCAATAAACTAAGGGTCACACAATTATTTTGGAAGTAATTTACATTGTTGTATGATTCTGCATTGAGTCTGATGCATAAATGAGAAAGTTGTGCTTTCTAATACAATATTAACTCTGGTTAAATCCAGTGTGTCCTACAAGACAAGGAGTTTTCATATTACTTGGTTAATATCATAAGCACAAAATATTTTACCTGCCACACAGCAGCATGTGTAGGATTTAGCAAAATCCTTCCAGCAATTTGGAAGTTAGTTTCTGCTAATCATCTACAAATACGGTCTCAAAGTGGATATGCATGCATTCTAAATCTCCACTATTATCCAGAAAACAATTTTGTAAACATAACATGTCTCCCATTTTCATTTCCTGTGATAGAATGATAGACATGTATCCTATTGAAGACTTCACTTTATTGAAGACTCGTCACTTCATTTAAGGACAAAAAGAGGCAAAAAACTAACAAGAAAATTTAGAAGCTGTATTTGTCAGTATCCTCTGTGAAGTCACAACTACCGAGTTACAAGTCAAAAATGAGCACGGGTGTAGCTAGGCCACAGTTTCCAGGATAATAGTTCACAAGATTTGCCTATTTTTCCTTTCCAACAGAAGAATGTTAAAATATTACTTACCTGTGAAAAATGTGAAGTAATATCTTGTAGTTTCCAAAAAAGCTAAAACACATCATGGTAACTAACACTTTTACAAAATTCATTGTTCTCTATAATAGATGTCTTGAAGAGTCTGTTCTCTCTTCACAGTGAGAAGTCATTTAGTATATGGAAGGGGGAAAAGGAAAGGAAATAAAAGCAGATAGAGGATGCAGACTAAGAAATTAGAGGAATGAGAACATGAAAACAGCTGGTCTAGAATCATTGCAAGGAGAAAAAAAGTGGAAGGTATCTATTTTCTGGGATTTGGGAAAACCAGAAATATTTTACAAAGCTCTAAAGAATTAAAAGGGAATATATTAGTCCTCAGTGTATTTTTTCGCACTGAGATACAAGCTAGCTAATTTGCTGATGACAGTCAGCAATCTTAGAATCATAGTAACCTACCTTCCCTCTAAGAAAAAGGTATTAAACTGAAAATGCATTTATTGTCGGAACAATTAACTTTATGATTGTCTCTAGTGCCCTTGCTCCAAGTCCCAGTTTCTAGCCACAGACCCAGCTCATCTAAAATATTACGCCTGCCCATTGTCCAAGCGCTCCAGCCTATTCGCATCTTCCTCCTCAAGCCCCTCAGAGCCGCCTCTGCACTTCCCAGGGGACCTGGACAGACACAAACTCTTTTCAGAATAGAAACTAGCGAGGAAAAAGTGCTTTTTTCACAGTTTACTACTACTTTGTCCTTTTGTGGTCCAGGTCAGTGTTTTATTCTCTCTGCACTCAAGGCTTTTGCTCCCACATTTCTGACACCAAGAAGAGGAATAAACTATTTAGTTTTCAGAAAAGAAAGACCCTTAGTTCTGTCTTCATTAGGAGCATGCAGGGGTATAGTTGTGCTGAAACTATCCTTCTGCCACAGATCAAATACACTTAACAGGAAACAGCTAGGCGGGAAATTCAAAACCTACAATTCTAAGAGGTCCTTTTTTAATATCTATTAACTTCTCAGTTTGCAAGGCACATAATGCACCCCAGCTGGATACATTTTCACAAGGTGTGGTGGTTTAGCATGAATGTGAAAGTTGGTTGGTTGGTTTTTTCCCCTATGGAGGTTATAGCATGGATTGACTGCATGGCTGATGAATAGGAGTGTTGCATACGCCTCTGGAGAGCCCAGTCTTAAATCAAAGGTTCCACGTGGCTCGGCCTTTTTTTCATTTCCGGCCGGAGAAGGTAACAGAGCTCTGAGGAGCGGCCCGGGCTGGCCAGGCCCCGCTGCTCCCGCCCTATGGGGGAAGGCAGCCTTGGGTCTGGCCATGGCTCTGGACCCCCATCGGCTGGGGCTGGAGGCTGCAGCTGAGATCCCTGACTGCCCGAGGTGCTCAGAGCTGCTCCGATCGGTGTGAGATTCTTTCCTCCCCTTCTTCCCCTATCGGCCCTGCCGGCCGGCCGCAGCCTTGAAGTCAGCCGAAGCTTAGCCCGCACAAAAAGAAGACCTGGGCAAATTTAACTCTTTCTTGGCACAGATGGAATTTCCAAAGCCCTAGCCTTTTCCTCAGTGAGAGAGACAGCCAAATTAGAGATATGCAAAGGGATAATGTGAAGATATCTAAGTCAGTAAATGAAAAGTGGCTTCTTAAGTAGGGGGAGATGACAAGTTGCCTGAGACCTAGGCTGAAATCTCCTGGGAGTTTTAGTGACTGACTGTGATGTGAATATGCCAAAGCATTCCTTTAAATCGTGGACAATACAAATTGAGGAGATGATGTGTGGATGTGAGCAAANCCCTTTTTTTTTTTGCTTCTCTTAGCGTGTGTTAATAAAATGTTTTCTTTTAAGTTGAGCCTGTTTTCTGTTTTTCTCCTAAAATCCATTCTCCCACGTGGCAAACAAAATTAGGCGAACATGAAACCACCACATGAATGGTGCATTGGCCGGGAAACCCAGGATTTGAATCAAAACCACTACACAAGGACATGAGGACGAAGGGGAATATGCTCCTTGCAAAGCTTTTTTCTTCCTGCTCTAGACTATGGAAAGACTAGCATTCAGCCAAAACTGAAGAATAGCTTCCCTTTTGAACTGAAGAACAATACCTTTTTAATCGTTTAATACTTACGTGTTGTCTTAACCTTGCTTTTGATTTCCTGGACTGAAATTTCATCAAAACAGAGCATGCCTGGCATCAAAATCTTCTATACAACTGATAGAACATAAAACAATTTAACAAATAAGTTCAATGACCTGCTGTGATAGGCAATGCTATCAGGGCTCCCTGTTGAATAAACTGTGAATGGATAAAATTTTATTTTACAAGGGTTTATAATTCTGTTGAATTACAAGAAATTTACACCAGAATACACAAAGGTATTTGTTTATGAAAATTTTTCAACCACTTTGAAATACTGCTTAATGTCAAAGTCTTCCTGAGGAATTTTTGGATGAAAACCTATGAAATACAAGAGAAATTATGAATTCAGACAAGACTTAACTCTATTTTTGACTTTGCTATCAAAGTCTAGTTTCTAAATCCTTAGAATATGATCCATTTTAATATATCTAATTACACTATGACTAGTTCCATACTGTATTCAAAACCTTCTAAACATAATTACATCTACCAAGGAAAAATTTGTCTAAAGAAAAAAAAAGTTTTCTACACATCGTTCTGTCAGACAGAATGAGTATAGACTGTATAGACTGTCACATGGAAAACTCAGATACTGAGAAACACCGTTATGACCTGAAGGGATCAGGCCATTATCAGAAAGAAAAATAATTTGTACTTTCTTTAACTTGAACTTTGCACTGAGCTGAGCTTCACAATATGTTCCTGACCAATTATCTATTCTTTATTGATCACTTAGGACTGAAGGAGTCAGAGGTGAACCTTTTCTGGGTTGCTTGTTTGTTTTTGTTACACTGAGCACTTTTACCATCATTAAATGTCAGCAAAACAGCAGCTGCTTCTCAGCAGCAACACACAGGTATTTCTTGGATTACAACTGTCTAGGTCAAATTCAAACACAGCTGTCATCAGTACTCATTCCTCAAGTTTATTCCACAGATATGGCAGGTATGCTGGAAAGAATAGAAAATATGGTGATAGTGCTGTCGGTATTTGTGGATTGCAAGTTTTCACTATTGTGACATACTAAGATAATATGGTGCATTACTAAGATAATATTATACTTTCATAGGCATTACACAATTACACAAAGTCAGAGAGAGATAAGTGTCTTCTAAGAAAAAAAGCACCTTGTGTCTTTAAGGATCTCAGCATTTTTAAGTATTACAACTTTTTAAAGTACTGAAAATAGCACTTCTAAAATAATGTCTTCCTTCTTAGTTAAGAAGTATCACAGATATTAAAGAACACACTGGTTGCTTTAAATCTACCTTTGTTTTATATGATGAAAATCTCTAAACATTTATGAATCATTTAAAACATTTCATTGACCTACTTTTTAAAAAAGCTTATATTAATAGGGAAAAGTGACTTCTTTTTTCAGCTGAAACCTAGTTACAGTGAAAACCCAAGGTAATTATTTCAGTCATCAACATAATCCCAAAAGGTGGTATTTTATGTGGTGATCAGACCTCTCTGATATTTTTGCCTCATTAAGTTTTATAATGCTGCTATTCTTGTAAGCACTTTGTCCTATAAATGCAAAACCACAGCAACTAGAACCAGCCAACAGAGACCAAGGGGCCTCAGGAGACAGAAGAAGATGATTCTATTGTTTTTAGTTTTGGGGATAGTCCAAATCATTTCAGGAGTAAAAGATAATGAAATCCAAGTAAACAACATTAATGATAAATTTATATCAAGAATCTGAGACACAAAATCTGGAGCTGCTTTTTGATTCCCATCAAGTTTCAAGTGTCTTCAGACTTACAACTCTGAACAGAAGCCATTGATGGAAAAAACCTGCAAGTTAACACAAATACCACAAAGCAAAACATGGCAAACAGCTAAATCAAGATGCAATAGAACAGATGGGTAAAAGGTAAAGTAGCACAGCACAGATGGACCAAGTTCTGTTCAACTGCAAGAGGTTAACCCTTACTTGGACTTTTTGTTTATTTTAATTAGAATAATCAAGATATTCATCCCTAATGGGACTCCTCTGCTTTCAATGCAATAAAACTACAGATTAAAACTGTATGAAAGTATTTGACAGATGATATAACTATTCAAGAATAATATTTTGGAGAAGCTTGGAATAAATCCAGTTTCAAAAAAAAAAAAAAGTGAAAGAAACTTTGTATAAACTTAACAAAATCTTTTTCTTGGTGATTTTAGAGAAAAAAACCCCTTATCTGGGAGGCAAGAACATTTCAGGGCAATCATGAAACCCTCTTGGTTCAATGGAAACAACTGAGCACTTCCCAGGCAATCAAATTCCTGACTATAGAAATTCTGTTCAATTCTGAAAATACTGTGGCCAAGCCTTTTTATTACTGAAGGGGAAAAAAAATTCTGCTGAACTTCTAAATGAATTTAATATGAATTTAAATACAAAGTGCTTAAGTCTATGCTGTAATTGTACAAGCCCTAATGGGCTTGGACCTGTCAAACAACAACCATTTTCTACCTCACTTCTATTTTTCTATGATCTCTCTACTTATCATTAAGAAAGCAAATATAAGGAGGTTATTCAAAAGTTATCATTTGCTAGGAAAAGGGAGTGATGGAGAAAGTAATTTTCCAAATGATGAAAAATTATACCAGCAATGAAATAAAGAAGAGGAGAAGGAAAAAAAAGTTCAGAAGTCTTGAACAGAAGCAGAAAAATTCCTAAACGTGTATTCTATAGGAATATAAACTACATATCAACTCCAACACTCTTAAAAATGTGACAGGCAATTTAGTCACAGTGTTATTGGAATACAAATATTATTGGAAAAGGGATTCATGGATCTGCTCTTAAAAAAACTAAAACCCAAACAACTTACTCAAAATTAAAGAATTATAATAGTCTCTCTAAAGGAGAGACTAATAAAAGCAATGGAAAAACTTGAAGCACACATTTCATTTTTTGATGAATGAAAGTGAGTTTTAATCCCTCTGCATTAGTCTACTCTTCAACCAATCCTAATATTGGAGATAGGAAAGGGTTCCTTATGTAGCATATTTAATGACTTGAATAGGTTTTGTGCTTTTGATTTGAGTATAGAATAAATCAGACAAAATAACACAGATTCCTGCCTCACACTGACAGAAGTGTTAACTAACTTGCTGTTTGAACTTTGCTCTCTTTAATATCAGACTAAGACGGATGTAATTTGGATTTATACCAGTAAAACAAAGCACATCCTATTTGATACAAATCTGCTTACTCTTTCATTGCAACGATCTTGCAATGCACTTTCAACTATCCCATCCATTCTCTTCCTGAACTCCAAGATTATCTGAAAAGTGTGCCGTGTTTTGTAAAGTGGTGAGCCAGCCAGCAACAGCTTAGAGACCTTAGTCATTCTGCAGATGAGTCATAATAAATCAGATTGGAGGAGAGACCAATTCCAGAGCTGACAAACTAATGTATCACTGTATAACCTTAGCTGACACAGGAATGTAATTTAGTTTTTAATATTATTAGTATCTGTATCTGCAAATTCATAGTAATTTTCATGCTAAAAGGGTTTTTCAGGCACTCACTTCTCATATTAAAATATTTTATAAAATTTCAAAGGTGTATATCACAACATTGGAATGGTTGAACTAATTGGCAACTAGACACAAGGTTAATGGGAGAATAAGTCCCCTGTTTAAAATAATTCTCTATTATTTTAAATTATTATTTTAGAAGAAAAATATACCAACAACAAGTACACTTACAGTCCACATTAATGCAATGAGTTATTAGGGAGCTAAAATGCTGTACATAGGTGATCAACTATAGAGTTACAAGTGAAATAAACCTAATCTGCAAGAGATCAACCAGGGCAGATTATGAAGAGTTTATAAATTAACAGTATTCTTCCCTATTTGTCACATCCCAGCTATGAGAAGTGGAGAGTGACTAAGATTCACAAATACCCTTGACATGGATTGGGGTGAGTTATCTCTAACTCTCAAGGTCTGTGTGTAAAAACCAACTTTAATGGAACAAATGTTTGGCAAATGTTGACCCTCTCATAATTGTATTTACCTAGGCTATGAGGCTTTATGATAAGTCAGGGTAGGATTTATGTTACGTAACATCTTAAACAGAAAAAAAGAGAGGGGAAGGCTAGAGGAGGGGACAGGGGAGAGAGAGAGAGAGATTACCAGTCGTGGATTCCACATCAGACCTGTCAACATTGTTGCTTGGTAGAGAGAGACACACAGAGAGAAATTCTGGAGTCTTCCCTTGTTATGTTGTCCAGGCACATGGTACAGTCACTTGGGCCTTGTCACTTACACCATCTGAATGAAAAACAAGGAAAATCAACCAGATGTAAAGCATGAAGATTAATCCAAGTTTATGATTGAAAATATGGTAGTAAGAGACGGATAGAAATCAAGCTGAAAAGGATTGAGGGTCTCCCAGCAATATTACATACACAACCAAAGAGAGGCCATCTCTCAAAGTTACGTTTCCAAACACTGTGTAAAACAGACAAATAATTCAGGAAATACTTTGAAGCAAAGACAGTCCAAATCCATTTTCCAATATTCTGTTGTCAATTACAGCATCAGCATCTTTAGCACCTGAGCCATGTGTTTGTCATGATCTACTAATACATACAGTGTGTTTGTGCAATAAAAATATATAACTGTTCTCATATAGTTTAGTAGTCTCTGTTTTCTCCTATCTTAAAAGCATCTCAGGTAGCAAATCTACATAATAATCAAAAATATTTTGTATGTAAGTGCAGAAAAGGAATAAGAAAAAACTTTCTGTTTAAAAGCTGAAGCAGGAAGGAGTGTTTTCTTCTGCCCCTGTTCTAAGTTATTCAGTAGTCTACTAACCTCTTATCTAAAAGGTTAATCATAGAATTATGGAGTCATAGAATGGTTTGGGTTGGAAGGAACCTTAAAGATCACCTTAGTCCCAACATTCCAGCTACAGGCAGAGACAATTTCTGCCAGACCAAGTTGTTCAAATCCTACCTATCCTGGTCTTAAACACTTCCAGAGATGATGAATCCTCAACTTCTCTGGAAAACCTACTCTAGTGTCTCACCTCTCTCTAAAAAATTTCTTCCTACCATCTAATATAAATCTCCACTTTTTTAGTTTAAAGCCATTCCCTCTTGTTCTATCATTATCTGCCTGCACACAAAATTCTTCAGCCTTTTTCTAAGCCTGCTTTAGGTACTGAAAGGTCACAGTGAGTCGTCTCAGAAGACTTCTCATAAGTTGGAACAGCTGGTGGTATCCCAGATTTCTTTGTATCAGCATTTTGGAAGAAAGGACGACCATTAGCTTCTGATCCTCTCAGCCTTTCGTGCCCACTCAGAGGACGCCAATTGTCAGAGTTTTTAGGGTTTCTCTCACCCGAGATTCAGGTGGTGGTTCGTGGTGGGCTGTTCAAGTGGTGCTTTCTTGCCCTCAGCCCTCTGAAGCTTGAGTCTGGCGCGAGAATGAAACGGAGTCTGCAAGGTCTTGTTTTCAGGTTTCTCGCGTNGCCTTTTTCTCGGGTCCCAGACCTTTCTACCGAGGTCTGTGACCTTCCAGGGCAACCAGAGGAATGCCCTGGACTCCAACATGATCCATTTGATTTTTAAAATCCTTTAAGTTTAAATATGTACAATGGAGATTGAGGTTGCCTTTTCATGTGTATCTGTCCAAATAAAGATATTTAGAAAACTATATAACATATAACTTCCTGAATCCTGACTTTGGGTTAATTAAGTAAAATCCTGTTATGAGGAAGTCCATTCATTATTTGAGATCATTATTCATTAAAAAAACCCAAACAAACAAACAAACAAGATATCCCAGGTCATTACCTAGAAAAGAGTGCCTAAATCATTCTGCAAAAGCTCTCTTGGAGAGTCTTATGTTAAACTGACAGGTTCCTCATAAAGGAGGTATCAGTGGTTTTAACAAGCTAGATGAAAAAATAATTTGACCCTTTTGAGGAAAAAATACAGCAAAAGACTGAGACATTCTGGAAAATATTCTATAAAATATCATTATCCTTTTTAGTTGAATTTCAAAAAATTAATTTAAATATATTCTCTCTTTTACTACAGGCAATTATTCTGATTTTGCTTTAATTAGCTAGACAAATGTTATTCACAATAGTTATTGAAATGAGGTAACCTTTGCTCTTTTATTTCACACGTGAAAGACTTTTTCTGAAGAAACAGAGGTAGCGATTTTTGGTGCACTCCTGCTTTTTCATACTAAATTATAACTTCCTTTAAAGACGATAAAAAAGTATATGTAAATGAAGTTAAATTCACTGACCTACTTCAGATCTAATTCAGCTTGACCTCATCCTCTCATGTTTCCTGATCTACAGTGCTCTCTTCCTCACTTTCTTTTTATCATTAATCTTTACCCTTCCTTCGCTTCTTCCTCTGCATCCATTGATCTTTCCCTGTATTATAAATGCTTTCTTACTTAATTGTCATTCTTTTTCTGTCCCTTCTCACAACTCCTATTGTGGGTCTGTTAAAAATGGATATAAGCACTAATCCGTATCTATTTCCTCACTTCCTTGTTTTCATTCCATGTGCCTGTTCTATTCTAGCTGTCCTCACAAATGAACAGGATACCCTCTTTTGTTGATCCTTTCAACAGATGAGAAATCATCACTTCTGTGATAACCTGCTGTCCTTGTACAACAATATGTCTTGGGGGGGGGATTTTTCCTCTCTCCTTTCTCTTGTCTTCAGGAAAATCTTTCTTTTTCATTTTACCAACTGATGTTTCTTCAGTAGAAATTACAATTTCTTCCCTATTCTTCATCCATAATTCCTTTGTTGAGAAATTATTCTGTTCTTAGTGCTTTAAATTGTCATGAAATAAATAGCAGAGTTTACTGCGCCTGTGTTTTCTGTTCAACCACATCTGTGTACCTATCATGTTCTTTACTTGGGTTCACCATGACCAAATCAGAGAAAGCATTTTTAATTAAATGTTTCACTTCCTTCCCGAATTTTTTACTCTGGCCACTTTTTCAAACTCTTGGTGAAACTACTCATGTTTCTTAATTACATCCCTCTTTCCTGTCTTCATCAGTATTAATTGCTCTGTAATCTTACAGTGAAAGCAAGGCAAGTATCAATCAAGTATCAAAGAACAATTATCTGGATACTTCTCCACAGCTGTATTGGCTAAAATATTATTTTGAACTACTAGATTTTCTTTAAAAAATAAATATTGAAAATAAAGTAAGAAAATATATTGTGCAGCTTTATCTCTGTGAAGAGAAGGAAAGTTGAAGTAATTTAAATAAGTAATATTTACAACATCCACAACAGTACTCAAGGGGGTTTGTATATATGTTATTATGTAAGTATGGATGCACACATAGATGAAATAATTTTTCAATTAATCATAGAGGTTGAAACTGAAAAGTCCATTATTAGTGTGATTATTCGACAGGAATAAACATAATCTTGTTTGGGGCACAAGAAGACCAAGACAGTGCGTGCTGGACAAATGATTCATATATCATTTACAGGACTTCAGGGCTGCTAAATATAAATGCTTGCCAAGCCTAGCACAGAGGAAAGCTTTATTAAACCATAGTCATTAAGATGAATCCTAGGGGTCAGTTTTATATCCTCCTTACTTGTTGCATGCAATATATGTTTTCTAATACTTTTGCATAACCTGATACTATCTTCAAAATAGAAAGTTGTTACTAATGCTGTTGCAATCACAAAGGAAACCTTGCCAAATCCAAAATGTTTCCTACATAACAGGAGATGCAAAGCACTTGAGGAGCAATCCACTGTTGGGTTGTTTTTTACACTTTATATTCTTTAGAGAATTCAGGTCTTGGCAGTTCATCCTGAAATCTCTATTTAGACTCAATTTAAGATGGATAAAAGAGGGAAAATGAGATTCATTGTATAAGTTAGGACCCCAGTTAATAGGAAAACTTTTATGAAAAAGGAAAAGCCAAACAAACAAATATATCTCATTAGGTGACTTGATGTCAGTTTATCATCTGCTTTTCATTTAGAAGAGGTCACAAGACAAATTTGTAGCTTTTAAATGCTGGGCCACATTACTTGGGTGAGTTATATCCTGTGGGCTTTGTCTCTCTGAACAGGAACTAATTATTTGGAGCAAAGCCCTTCCAAACAAATGTCTCTATTCACTAAAGAAGTAATCAAAAAAACCCCCAACTTGAACTTCCAGGAATTGCCTGTAATCCAGAGTCTTGGTTATTAATGCACCAGAATACTGTAAAACTCATGCTCATCAGAACTGCCTGACAACACATTTTCTTTTAGCACAACAGAGTGATTCTTAGACATTCTCTTACGCTGGGTCTCCCATGAAGAGCTATTAGCTATCTTGTAAGTAAAGAATTCATGCAATACAAATGTGTTTTTTCCCAAGAAACAGGTTGGTGAGGTTGGGTCAAAATCCCTTCTCAGTTTGTATCAATGCATCTGTGAAAAACATTCTACTAGGCTTATCATTGCAAAAGGATTTTGGTGGAAAGAAATATATTAGTATTTATTTTAACTACTTAAAATAAAAATGATGAGTATGTATCGCCGCACGCCTTGGCCTCAGTCTAGGTCTTCTCGAGGGCAGCAGCCTTCCCTAGCGAGTGCCTTTAACAAGGCAGCCTCAATCCAGGTGGTGCAGGGCACCTCGGCAGGGTGATCTCAAGCTCAGTTGTGAAAACAGAGCCTGTCGGCTCTGGCCAGGATTAGCTGCTGAAGCAGCTCTTCCAGGTGGGGGCAATCTTCAGGCGACGCGGAAGGAAAACGCAGGAGCCAGGAGTGATCTCTGAGGTCCATCTTTATTCTTGCTCCGCCGGCAACTCGAAGACACCCAGCGTCTCGACCACCGGGGTTATATACACATTGAAAAGGGGG
>VXBB01021263.1:50313-73118 GCA_013399915.1 Illadopsis cleaveri
TTGTCTATCACTTTGGAGCCTCTCCCAAAAGTCTAGAAAGTTCCAGTGATGGCCCTGAGTGATTGGACAAGACCCTGGCTGTCTCCCCACTTGAGTTATTGAATTGTTATATGCGTCATTTACCTGCAGAGCCATACAAACGTGGTCCCTGATTTGTCATTAGCTGAACCCATCCTCGAGTTCCACCCCCCAATAAAAGATGCTGGATTTGGGGGTGTTCAGGCTCTTTCCCACTCTTTCTGCTAAGGGTTCCTCCCGCCAAAAGGTCTCTGCCGAGGCAGGGACCCTGAGCTGAGGTTGTTCCCACTGGGGGATGAATAAAGCCAGTGTTTGAACCCTGAGCAGACTGACTCCCTCTTTCCTGCTGTAGTCACTTTACTCCTTTGGGCAAAACAAGAACCCACAGGGATCAGCGAGGTTCTTTCTAGCTACCAAGCTGTACCCTTTCCTGCTGTGGTGCCAGGGCTAGCCGAGGCAGAGAGACACTGGCAACAGCTGCATTTTTCCTTTAAGATCTCTTTCATGTCCATTACTTAAATATGCACCTGCATTTTCTGAAGAATGTTCACTGATTTCTTTCCAGTTAGACAGAAGGGCTGAGAAGTTCACTGTGGTCAGCTGCGTACTCTCCAACAGGATTGGGATTACAGAGACAAATAATTTTCTCATCTCTGTTTACATTTATAGCGATTTAAAGATTTGCTCATTACCAAAGTAGATGCTACTCCAAGCAGCAGCAAAACCAATGTAATGCAGTTAGTCCTGATTTTCATCCTGACACTCACAATGATTTGTGATTTTCAAGATTACATACACTGTAGAAAATGAATACAACAGGACAAATTGGATTTATAAGTATTTTCTTTTTTTGTAAACTTGCTAGCCTCTTATACCTGTTTGATGAATTGTGGAGACATTCTTAAAAACGTTTTTCAATCAAGTTGTAAGTAACCCTTAAGCATATTCTCAAGGCATTGTAAGATACCTTAAAATACTACATTGTCATTATCTGCTGTTTTAATCCATCAAACATAGTAGAGCATTGCCATATTAAAAATATTATTATGAAAAAGTATCATCCTTTGTTTCTTGGTAATATTTAAGCCTTGGAATGTTACTGCTTATTATGATTGATAAACCTCAAATACTATCTTCAGGGCACATAGCAATTGTAGATGCCTGTGTGTGATAAATTTTATTTTAAGATGTGGGGGGGGGTTTACCCACCAAATATTAAAAATAAAAATATAAAAATGTTCTGTATTTTGACTTACTAGTATGATTATGTTAAGAGTAACTTATTCTGAGTGCACCAAGCTTACATGAATATTATTGAAGCTTAAGTCAGGCAGATGTTTTATAGCTGCAATAATGGAATGTAAACCACTGTCTAAATACAACTCTATCTATGCTAGTCCTTCTGCCAGAGGAGAAAAAGAGGCATAGGAGAGTAGGGCAAAAGACAAACAATCTGCATTCTCTTGAGGATTGCCACTACTGTTTTATGTGCTAATAGATGATCATCACTGTTAATAATAATTGAATAGATAGTGTATACCTGTTCATTCCAGAAACAAAATACACATTTGAAAGGCATCTTTAATGTATCTGAAAGTCAAAGGCAGAACACATGGAGCACCAAAAAGCAGAATTGCAGTTGCAGGTGAGATATGCATTTATCCAACCAGGACAAGCCTGAAGTTAAGTACTGGTAAAGAGCTTAGGATATTTGAAGTTGAAAAATGGTATCAGAAAGTAACGAAAGAAATAAGGAAGTAGTAGGTAGAAGAATAGAGCTTTTTCATTGATTAATTAAGAGTCAGGAAAATTTGTCTCCCAGGACATTGTTGTTATGCCAAATGCAAAGAAAGGATCATTATTGTAAGAGACAAGTGACAACAAGCTTTGCTCTTCTTTCTTTTGGTCTGGGTTTTTGTTCATTTGTCTGTTTTTCTGGTTTGGTTGCTTTTTAATTCCCAGGCCTCATTTTCTCCTTTTAATGTCTTTCTACCCAGACAGTTTTCTAATTGCATCATGGTAGAGATTCTTCCTCCTTTTATTGGAAGAAATCTTGAGAGAAAACTCTGAGTCTACAAGTCTTGGCACCTTTGACATTGTAAAACCCACCAGCAGCAAAATCTCATACTGGATAAAAAACAATCTCCTTGGAGAGCATCTGCAATCACTGTGCAGCTTGCGAGGGAAGTCAACTATCTTTATCAGCAAAAGGATTGGGTAAGAAAAATACCTAATACAAGGCACATTCTCCTAGAAGTCAAGTGTAAACCAACCAAGACTGAGAAAGTAGAATAATATGCTGACATGATTAACAAATTTTACTGGCTTCATTTCAAAACGTGTTTGGCATTTTGGTACTAAGAATAAAACTTAAAAATATTCTGACAATCCAAACAAACTTCTTCAATATTGTTTTGATAGTTAAATATTTAGCAACAGCAAACTATAACAAGAAATCCCCTTGCTGTTCTCAGAGAGGGGGAAAAGGTCTATTTAGTTTAGACATTTATCCTCCAAAATCTGACTTCTTCCAACACTGAAACCTTCAAATCATTTTTATGACTTCCCTTGAGTTTTATCCATACCACTTTACCTGTGCCCTTATTTAGACACCTCGCTCTTTGTAAAACTCAGTCAAGATTTTATTCTAATATCACCTCCACCAGTTAATTGCAGAGCTGGACTGTAATTTTTTCAGTTCTTAAAATTCCTTGCATTACAGGTAATTTTTTCTGACTCATTACACACGAGATTCTTTCCATTGTAATGAATATATAGTTGATTTTTCATAGAAACATAGAATAACCTCTGTTGGAGGAGACCCTTAAGATCATCTAGCTCCAAAACCTTTCACTAGATCCCTCTAGTTTTCAACATTTGCAGGCATGGCGAGTCCAGAGCCCCTCTGGGCAACCTGTTACAGAGCCTGAGCACCTTTACAGCAAAGATTTTCTTCTTAATATCTAATCTAAACCTAGCCTCCTTCATCGTAAGGCCATTATCACTATGTGTCCTTTCAAAAAATCTCTCTCCAGCCTTCTTGCAGGCCCTCTCTAGGTACTGGTAGGCTGCTGTAAGGTCTCTCAAGGGCTTTCTCTTCTTCAGGCTGAACAATCCCAACTCTCTCAACCTGTCTTCACAGGAAAGTTGTTCCAGACCTGGGATTATCTTTGTGATGAATTAACCCTATTCACCGCTTCTCACACTCACAGTTCATACGTAGGTAAAACAGTTAAGGGTCATAGAAAAGTTGAAGAGAAAGAAGAAAAGCAGTTTTACCAAGAGACTCAATTACATTCTGGAGTCCAGCCTTATCTGACAAGAAAGAAATAGCCAGGTTTATTCTTTTATACAAGATAGTCTTTATAAAGTCCTAGTACTTCTTTCCTCTATTAAACCTCAACCCCTTTTTAGGAAATTATACATGATATAAGGCTCCTCAAAAATAGTATTTATGTTCATTTATAACTAGTAGCTAATAAAGCAAGTACTGCAGAGCAATATATATATGTACTTAATTATGAGTATGGCCTACTTTATCTGCAAGTCTAGAATCTGAGAATTCCTGCACATTAGTCATCTGATTTTGAAAAGTGTGTTGGGATATTTAACCTCAAGAAAAGCTCACTACTAAAGAAACAGCTCAGATGGCATAGTGAATCAGATACTAATAATGTTATTTCACTTACATAAGTGATTATGTGCGTATGTATTAATAAAAATATATACATTTGAAGTGAATATAAGATTGAAAATACCTAAATGACACTAAATGCATCAAAAGATAGCAACTTAACCTGAAATGTACTGTAGTTAGACTAGATTTCAAAGCTAAGATTATTCCGAAGTGAAATCCAATCACTTTTTGAGGAATGGACTTGGGTAAGTAAGGAAAATAAATCAACTGTGATTCTGCCCTAAGAATATTTCACACTAATTCAGTCACAGTTTTTGAACTTGCCAGTAGTCTTAGATAACGCATCAGTAGAGTTTCAATAGTTTTTGTTCCTTTTTTCCCCTTAACACAGCTACACACTTTGGAGTTTACAGGTTTTGTCAGAAGTAATTGTGACAGCTTCAAACAAGAACTGCCAAAGTTGCATCATGGCAGACACAGCAGGGATCCTACTGTCACAGACACAGGAGAAGCCATATCAGTGGCAAAACTCACTTTACTAGCTGGTAATGCTTTTTAAATGCTAGAGTTCAGAGTGCTGGGGCTGGTTACTCTTGTTGACAGAAATACTTGACCTGTGGAGGTAGGGGGTTTGGTATTACAGAAGGAAAATATCAAAGTACTGAAAAAACCCAGAAAAGATAATCATCAATGCATTACGAATTTGTGAATGCAACTCCATTTCTCTATAAAATATTTTCTTATCCTCAACTCACGTTTTCCCCTGTGCAGATTCAAAACATGCATATCTTAGTGCTTAGCAAGGTCAGAAGCACTTTATTGACCAGGCCCTTGGGTGCTTTCAATGTTGTCTAGAAAAAGAGATACTAATATTCTTAAATAAGACAAATCAATATATGCCAGTTAAACCTGAAGTTAAAAATAGAGAAATAAGAAAATAAGCTTACTACTCTTCTTAGATGATCAATAATTCAGAAAGTTTTGCGTGCTTGGGTAGCAGCATAATGGCAGAATCAGATACTTGTTATTATATTGTAGGTTATTTCTGCAAAGAGGAATAAAACTGTGACAATCCTTATCAAGTGCTCAGTCCAGAGGAAGAGGAGGTAGTATTCCTTGATGCTCTTACAGAAGCACAGACTTAGTAGTGCCACATAGGCAGCTTGTGATTAAAGAGAGGAATTAACACTTTTCAAATAAATGCTGGTAGTTTTCAGAAATGATTACTTATGAAAAACAACTCTTGACAACCAATTAGAAAAGTTACTATAAAATAGTTTATTTTGAGCAAGCTCTGACAATTGTGTAAAAGCCACTACTTCTACTCTAAATCGAGAAGTGTAATCACGAGGCTATATTAAGCAGGAAAACACTTGAGGCATATTACAAATGCTCCTTTTACATAAACTGAAAAAGCTTATTGAGCTTTTTGGTAATTGGTAGCTACTGAAGAGAAAAAAATTGCTGATGAAGCAGCTAACATTGCTTTAGACAATCAGAGTGAAAGTGTTAACTTGCCCATTCAACATTGATTTGTTCTCTTTCACACTCCTTTCCCTCCCTGACATAATTCTACAAACATAATTCTACAGAACTAGAGACCAATCCAAACAACCCAAAGTTTAAAAGCAGTTTTGGTAACAAACATTTTCTCTGTCTAGCCCAGAGTTGTGTTGCATGCTTCCTTCTTCATTATCTATTCAACCATCAAATGTTTTAGAGATCTTTCAAAATTATGTTGATGTAAATATAGGTCTTCAATTGAAAGAAGCAGGCTTATCTCCATAGTGTTTTGCCTGGTATCCAACTTTCCCATAAGCCAACTCCAGAATTAATGAAAACTACGATAAGATAAACAAATTAATTTTCAATTAAGGTCTCTCTTATGCTTCTTCAGCTACCCTACCTAAGACTGCATACCTCTTCTTTCATTTGCAAATTTATTCAGTTGTGCAATAAAGCAGCTGTAATTCCAACAACTGTCCCCTTACTGAGCTCTGGCCCTCTGAGTTAAACATGGATTCCTTTCTCCTCCTAGCTAAGAGGGGATGAAAATGCAAGAATAAAATTTTTAAATGACATGCTGACCAATGAGCACAAAATGGAGAAACGTGTCACCTTGAACTTTTTAAGCCAAAATTGACCTGCACTGAGAACAAAATATCCCTAAGGAGTTAAGTACAGAAAAGCAGCAACTGGTATTACAGAAGCTTCAGCTCTGCAAGAAAAGCAATGGTAAATCACCTAAAGCTGGTCAAGGAAGGCAATAGGTGTGTCTCATATGGGACCTAATGCTAGAACAGAGTTATTGAGAACAGTTTGCCTCCAGGAAAAACTGGAAAAGAAAAAAGTTTCAGATGGACTGTGCCCACTAAAAATCCCTAAACTAAATTACTGCTTAATATTTGAATGAAATGTGGTAATCCCTACATTTTAAAGTGTTTACAACTCTTCCTTTTTGGCCATTTTTAAAATGTTTATTTGATTAGCTCTACATTCTAGTTCAGCATTAAAATCTATAAGCTGTTAAGCGTATCCAGCAGATTCTTGCAAACCGTGATGAATTGCATGGATTGCAGGGATGTTTGGAATGCACCTAACCCATGGAATAAAAGGCCCTGTATATATAAAAAATTGTGTGTGCACAGACCCTCAACAACCTGATCAAAAGGTTGGGTTTTGGCCCACTTGTGAACAATTATTATGACCAGAGTCATAGAAACATTAATGTTGGAAAAGACACCTAATATTAGCAAGTCCAAACCTTCCCAGCACTGCTGTGTTCACCATTACACCATGTCACTAAGTGCTACATTTAGACATTTTTTCTGAACACTTCCAGGAATGGTGATTCTACCGGTGCCCTCAGGAGCCTGCTGCAATACCTAACCAGACTTTCAGTGAAGAAACTTTTCTTAATCTCTATTTTAAGCATTTTCTGACATAACTTTAGGCTCTTTCTTCTCATCCAATCACTTGTTTCCTGTGAAAAGAAACCCACACCCCACCTTGCTATAATATTATTTCAGATAGTTGTAGAGAGTGATAGGGTTGCCCCAAGCCTCCTTTTGTCAAGGCTAATTCCTTTCCTAGTCCTGCTGACATTGCTATTCATGATCCAGGCCAGGATTCCATTGGTCTTCTTGGCCACCTGAGCACAGCTGGCTCATGTTCAGCTGATGTTGACCAGCACCCCCAGGTCCTTTTCCATGGCGCAGCTTTCCAGTCACTCTGACCCCAGCCAGTAGCACTGCCTGCAGTTATTGTGACCCAAGGGCAGGACTTGACACTTTGCTTTGTTGATCCGCAGACAATTGGCCTCAGCCCATCAATCCGGCTTGTCCAGATCTCTCTGCAGAGCCTTCCTATCCTCCATCAGATCAACACACACACAGAGTTCAGTGTTGCCTGAAAATTATCTGATGATTTCCATAGGTCTCTTTCAACAAAAACTATTTTATGATTCTCTCCTGTAAACATATGCACATATATATTTTGATAAATGCAAAAGCTTTGTCTTTCAGAATTTAAAGAGGTGATACATCTTATAATAATGGTCACACTGTAAGTAGGTAGATTTGCAGATATGGCAGAAACAGAGATGATGAGAGCAAATTCAGTGATCAAGGTTGCAATTTACACAAATCTTTCCAACTCCCAAATCATATTTGAAGATGTTAATAAGATTAGGGAAAAGGGGACTCTAGGATTTGGAAGTGCACCTTGTGGAAGTGATGTCTGTCTGTCTGGGGTAAGATATAAGATAGTGTGTGTTTAAACACAGCAAATGTGCGAACATCTGCCTGAGTAAAGCTCTAATTGGTGATATGGAGAAATCTTGTTTTATTGACTGCAAAACTACAAAATGCAAAAGTATTCATAAAGGGTATCCACATAACTGCTTTCCTTTGTTCCTTGATATAAAAGCTGCAGGACTATTCATTATGTATAAAAGACTTGCACCCCATTGTTCTTCAGTGTCCTCTACCCATAAAGCTGACCACTATGCTGCAGGTATTGTAAACTGCCAGATTGGGATGGTCACTCACACTCGAAAAATAGTCTTCTTTCATTATATTGTGCTTCTCAAACTGAAAAATACAGAAATTCTTCTGTAATAACTCTATTAGATATTTATGTGAATGCAGTAGGTTTTGATTAACTGAAGGGGCTAGGAGAAGAAACAGAGATTAAATAAAGTAATCTGAAGCTGAAATCCTATTATGAATCTATACAGGTATAGAACTAGAGTTTGGTGTATGTCCAGTAAATTTCTGCTGCTCTAGCTTAAAAATGAATTTTAGCAGGACAGCACTCATCAGTATACAAACAGTACAGTTGAATCTAGTTCAGAGAATACTTTACCCAGAGAATAAAGTACATTTTAAAATAATATTCAAGCAATATAAGACAATCCTCCAGCTAGTACTGGTTAACAGTGCACTTTCTATTAATAGTTTTGAGTGGGAAATTTGGCAAATGTTCTTTATTTACTTTAGCATCCTAAGAGGATTTAAAGTAAATCTGAAATTATAAAAATGCTGTCAGCCTAGAAATACACACCAGAGGAGAATTCAGTGATCTGCTTAAAACCTAGTTTTAAATCCTTTTATTGTGCTTTTTTACTCCTACTCTGACCAACAAGGATTTGAAATAGAACCATGAAAATAGCATATGGATAAATGTAGGAATTCTAAGCTTACATCAAGGTAGTAGAAATCCTTTGATCTACCCTCAGGAGTTTGGGTTAAAAACAAAGTTTGTTTTTTATTCCACACCGCAGTTATACTAGAAAAAAGTCAGTGTATTTGAACTTCATTTGTTCTTTTGTTCATCCATCCCTTTTCTCACTTCTACAATTTTTCTTGTTGCTGCTTTTTCTTCACGAGAATGCAGCTAGCTATACTGGTTTCTCTGTTACTTTCCATTAATGAAGATACAATGTTTTGGTCAGTTCAGCATTATCTTATAAATCTTAGTTTGATTTTTGTGACAGAGTGTAGATTGTCTCTAAGCAAAATGCCAGGAATACCTTCATCCACTGGCAAATGGAGGTCAGAGCTGTCTCTTTTCATTGAGGCCAAGAAAGCTGTAGCAGCTCAAAGGTGAAGCACATTTCTTAGAAGAGCTGAAATACACATGGTTATAATTCTTTATCTAGACAATGTTAACAAGCCTAAGGATTGCTTACAGAGCTAAAGAGTCAGAAGATCAGGGTTGGGTAAAAAGAATTTTAGATTACTTCTGTAGAGCTTTACAAATTAATTAGTTTTTAACCCATTAACCTATGACAAGAGTCAGAAGAAAATACTCTCATAAAAAATCTAACATTCCTGGTATTAAAGGAAATTTTATGATATTTTCATTTATATATTTTGTAATTACCTTCTATTTGCAGCTGCTTCACATCATACAGAAAAAATACTGCACAAATTAGCAATGTGATTGGACCGATGTTACCTAAGAGAACAGCTCATGTCTGTACTAAAAATTATCTGTGCCTTATGTACTAATCCAAATTAGACATTCATTTTATTTGCTAAGAATTGGGAAAAGAATAAGAGCAATAGGCAAAAATAGGATAAATTTCTTCTCCTTGCATGAAACATGTAATTTCAGTTTGGTTCAACTGTCTTCACCAGACAGTTAAATGAAACCAACTTATTTTGTCTGGAAGACTTCAGAGAATGCTTCCATTTTTATTTGTCTGCCAAAGAAAGATGGCAGCATCCTAAATCATCACAGCATTCCACATGCTTTGTGATTAAAAGCTTTTCTGAAGACAATGTTGAACTGCAAAAATCTATGTGTAAGTTTCAGACATCTGCTGCGACCAGATCTAGAATTTTGAGTCAGGTCTATATCAGTGTAGGAGAGCTTAAGGTTTTGCCTTCCTTAGCAATAAATGCATAAATCATAATTTGCATGCTCAAATGAATGAGTCATCTGCATCTGGAAAAGATCAAGTAGTTGTATCTTTGTCTACTGTTCATTTGGTCAAGTACAGGTAAATATAACCTCCCATCAACATGTGCTTCTTAATCAAACTTTGTTCACACACTGTTTAATTGTTGTCTCTGAAAATCCGCACTGTAAAAAGTCATCTATGCCAAAAAATGTTATAATATTAAAGAAAAAGGAAAAACACTCTTCCTGAAAAACACAGGAAAACAGATTGTCGCAGCTTTGATAGTACAGCAGGCATATAAATGCTTAATTCAATATGAATTTTTGGATTAATTAGGTCATTTGATATGTGGTCTTGATTTTCTCATTTTGAAACAAAAAAAGCACATTAGACAGTCTGTTATTCATATAGGGCCAGAGTTCTCAGTTAGAGTACTGGGTTAAGAAACAGAGGCCACATCTATATCCTGTTAAATAGGAATTACTATTTGGAAACAAGACTCAAGAATACCAATTTCTGAGTGGCTGAAAGGTTACAAAAAGATGAAATAATATAGAATTAAGGTAGTTTTCTGCCGGGAAAGAGTAAACAAGTTTCTTAGGGAAGAAAACTGTCTGGAAGCAGCTGTATCTTAAGTTATTTTTACTTTAACCTTCAGGAAAGAGTGCTGGACCTTGATTCTGTCTGACCTTAAGGGAAGTGAATATACAGATTTATTTTGTGTTAACCTTGAGACATGGGGGTTCAGAAAATCCTTTTGGAAGACTTTGAAAGGAAAAAAAATCTTAAAGAAGGGATAGTTTGACACCAGAGATGAGGACAGAGCTATAAGAATAGGTTTGTTTTAAGTTCTGAATAGACTCTTAAATTTTCATCTGAAGCTGCAAAATAAAATTTTGGGTTTATGCTGTTTTCTTCATTTGCTTCAGTTTTCTATGGTTGGCAGACCATCTGTTCTCAATATCTGTATCCTTTACGCTATGGATTTGCATGCTAAGAACTTCTTTCTTCAAACAGTGTCTGCTGCCATTTCATTTTACTACTTGTACTAAACTGATATTCTACCAACAAAGGGAATTAAAAACATAGCTGGTAATTCTATACATGCATAATTAAAAATTACCTTTTTTGATGAGTAAACCATTTTTCAGTTTCCTCCTTCTGCTTTCACATCATACATTGTGTAACAATTTAATAGAAGACTGTATCCGCACAAAAAAACCAATACTGGACATCAGAAGAAGAGTCAGCATGGATCTTGCATTAACATAGTTTTACTGTGTAAATTAAACACAATATTTCAAAGCATGTAAGAAAAGCTATATTTGTTTAGAAAAAGAGAATGTTCCCAGTCAGATCTTATCAATTAAACAATTCTGTAGCCTTCTGCCCCCACAGGTTGCCTGGTTAAAAGAGTAACTCAAAAAAAAGAAGATGGGATTGGGGTTAAGAAAATTTTAAGGGAAGACGAAGAGAGGGCAAATCAGCTTCAGGTACACCTCAAGAAACACTCAGAACTATTTGTTTGTACCAGGTTAATAACATAACATTAAAAAAAGTACATTAAAAAAATCAAAATCTCTTAAGCATCAGTGTTAGCACACTGCTCAACTGATTCTCTACTTTAATCTTCCTTCATAATCAACCAGCAGAATCATTATCTGGCTTACTTTTTAAGAACAGTGCGAACTTGTCCTTCTAACTCTAAATCTCCCTCATTCTTCCTCTTTCCCCATTTTTTACTACTGAGCATGATTCCTTGTGGTATGGAATATCTCTTTAGTCATCTGGAGCCGGCTTTCCAAACTCTTTCCCCACCCAGCTAATTGTCCTGCCTCAACCTATTTGCTGATGGAGGAGTATGAGGGGCAGAAAAGGCCTTGGCTCTGTCTAGGCAATGTTCAGCAATAAAGAAACCATTGCTATATTTTCAGCAGAAGTCCAAAACACAGTCTCCTACTAGCTACTATGAAGAAAATTCTATCATTGACAAAACCAGCACAGGTATTTTAGTGTTCAGAAGGGATTTGTGAGGAATTGTCAAAGTTTGACCACGATTTTTGAACATGTCTGCATGTGAAACAAACTGAGATCAAGGAAATCATGAATGCCTAAGGGGAGCATCCACCTTTGGTGGTAGTGTAGCTTGGCTACAGCTGGCAACTACGTGAAATGCAGATGCCCACTCTCTCCCTGTCCTGGTGGGACAGGGAGGAGAACTGGAAGCAGGTAAAAGTTGTGGGTTGAGATAAAAAAAATTAAAAATATTAAAGTGAAATATAACAACAACAACAACAATGATAATAAAAATAGTTTTAATAAAAGGGGAGATACCAAAAGAGACAGAAAAAAACTCAAGAACAAAACTCAAATGCCCAGCCTGCCCCTCAGCAGCAGTTGGCCCCTCTGGGCCAACTGCCCTCAGTTTATTTATAGGGCATGATATTATATACTCTGAAATATCCCATTGGCCAGTTCAGGTCAGCTGCCCTGGCTGTGTTCCCTTCTGACATCATCTGCAACTCCTCACTTTCAGAAAATGGGAAACTGAAAAAGACCTTGACTTAGCACAAACCCTTACTTAGCAGTAGTGTCCACAAGTAGAAAGTCACTGTTCCAGCAGTCGTGGTCTGCTATTTCAGGGAACCAGGCAGCCCAATGTGTATCAGTATTATTAAAGATTGAGGGGAGAAAAAGGATTAAATATGTCCACTTTTTCTGAATTCCTATTTGGCTAGTGACCATCTTCATCAAGTATAGTTCCAATGTTTTCCTTGGCCTACTCCTGCTACTAACATCCTTGAAAAATTCCTTCCTGTTATTTGACACAACACTAGCCAGTGTCGGGTCTAGTTGAGATGTGGTCTTTTGTATTTTCCCCCTGCATATGTGAATGAGAGTTCTATTGTCTGCCTTGTGAAGACTGATCTTGCTTCTGGAGATCATAAAATCTCTTTTTCCTTACAGGTTCCAAGAGGAGTTCCCTGTTGAGCCAAACTAGTCTTTGGCTCCCTCTTGCTTGATCTGTGACACAATGGGGTGTCCATCTCATTATGTCACAAGTTTAAAATCTGTTAAATGATGTTTCTTCAAAGCTGAGCAGTACTCATTGATCCTTAAACCCTCAAAAGCAGATTCCCAGGAGACACTGCTAACTACCTAAAGAGCTTAAAGTTCCCTCTCTTGAAACTCTGTGTAACAATTCTGCTTAGCCTTTTATATTTAACCAGAAGTCTTGAACTCAACTATTTCCTGATCACTGTGGACAATACATCACATATCTCTCCTGAGTCCTTTCATAATTATAAATAACAATGTGGGAGAGCACCTTTCACAGTTGACTCACTCAGTACTTGTGACAGGAAATTACCTTCAAACTTTTGAGTATTTCCCAGAGCTGCTTGTCAGAGTAGTATGGTGTTTCCAGTTGATATCTGGAAAGCTGAAATCTCCCATGGGGACAAAGGACACGAATCCAGAGGTTTTTTTTTTTCCTAATTGCCTACGGAGTAATTCCACTGTACTAACCTCCTGGTCTGATTATTGGCAGTGGAGACGTAGGTCTTGTTTTCCATCCCTCTAATCTTCACCAGGAGTTTTTTTCCCTAAATGTAAAGGGCTTTAGAGTCAAGCCTCTCCTTTACATTTAGAGCAATATTTGCACATTGCCTGCACAGGCTATCCCACCTGATGTACCTATAGCCTCCCAGCACTGCCAGAATGGTGGACTCATTCCACCAAGTCTCACTGATACTAATGACATCATAGGGAAATGATCAATGCTTCCAGTTCATCCTGCTTGTTTTTCACACTGCATGGATCAATGTACATGCATTTCAGATGTGTTCCTAAACCTTCAGTTCTCCCTGGAGCAGCCTAAATATTCTCATTATTATTGCTACCTCAAACAGTGTCATGCTATCCCCTACCTTCCCACTTCCTGATATCATTCCCTTCTCCCATCAATCTAGTTTAAAGCTCACACAAGACATCTTGCCAGCTTGCAAACTGTTTCCACTGGTTTGGATATGCTGTGAGGTCCCAGCATAATTTGTTTATCTTAAGGATCCTTCCTTTATTATAAAAATCCAAAACTTTCTGAATGGGAAGGCAAATCTTACACTTCAAATTCACTATAATTTACACATAAATTATAATATCTGAGAGACATTAGGAACCTCCAAAAATCATACAATCCTGTGTTATTTTTCGGTATGTTATCTTTGGTCCTGGTGCCTTTAGATATTCTGTCCTTTTTACATCATCTCAAAATCTCATTGCTGGAGACCTGGCTCCTTAACTCCAGACACTCATAGTAATTACGCAGTATCTCTACTTGATAGTTTTCATTTTCAGTCATACTTGTGTTCAAACAAATCAGAACACATACATGAATCTCAGGAGTATACAACTGTGTACAGATAGCTCCATAGGTTTCAAAGTGCTAAAATGCTCTTTTATGAATGAGGTATTTAGGCAGTGAGCTGGCAACATCCTCCCTCTTTGCACCATTCTCTTTCTCTGCTGATAGAGTTTATCCATTCTCGCATATCTTGTTAGCATAGTATTTGTGAGAAAAACTAACATTTAACTGCTACATAAAATGTTTGTTCTATTAGCATTAAAGATATTAACAACAACCATTCAGCTTATTACTATTCTTCCACCTGCTGAAAATACTTAACTATTTTTAATCCCTAATTACACATTATAAATTTTATGTCTTCATAGGAGGTTCAGATAATTTACTTGGTATACTTAAGTGTAAGGGAAATACAAATTAGTATTGTATATGTTTTAGTATTTACTACATAAGCTATCAAGCTAAATTATTAAAAAGCTATTCCACTCTTCCATTATGTTGTGGGCTTTGTTGCCATTTTGCATAGGCTACAGTAATGTAAACCTGAAGTAGCCCTGCAGACTGAGAATGTACCTATTCCAAACAAACACAAATTCTTGGATTCCAGGTCAGGTTATTTACACAGATTAAGAAATCATCTGTTAATACTTAGTAAAAAAGGAATTCTTTTAATGAAATAACTGCAATGAAATTATGTAGTCTTGTCATCCCATATATATTATCGAATCTATAGGACAAAAAAACCACCAAAACATCATCTCAATGATTTTTAAGTGTTCCCTGAAGAAATGTATTCATTAAGACATATTCCAAGGCAAAAGAGTTTAACAGGGTGGGCAGAAGAGAATTTTTTATTGTGATTATTACAATTAAGGGGAAACTACTGGGTTTTAGTGCCAGGTGTATTTTGCATATATACACACACACACACACATACGCACACCCACATATATATATATGTAAAATACAAAGCCAACTTTACTAAGACCCCTACTCTACAAATCATGTACTTAGATCCTGGTACATAAATTTTCCAGTTTATTTACAGGTTTTATAGATTTCCATAATCTCTTGATTCCGGGCAATTAGATCTATTCTTAAGACTCTACATTCTTAAAACCATACTCCTACAGAGAGCTGTTTGACTCCCAATCTATTCTGAATTTACAGTAATACATCTGTCGTCAAAGCTGTGACTAAGCATTTTAGCACTATTCAAGTGATGGAGAAAAATATTAGGCAAAATACTATGCTGGAAAAATCAGATAAACCCCTAAAATCAAGGCAGAAAGAATATAACATGCCTCACATCACACAGCAGAACATTCACACTGCTATATGCTTTACACATCTCAAATTGTATTGTAATGCAACAATATTAAAACCAAAGGCAAGTATAGTAGGAAAGGCTAGATTTAAGACCACTGTGATACACAGGAGAAACACAAAAGGGACTTCAAATACTATTAAAAACCATCCTAATGAACAAAAATGGTTAGGTGTCAGGGTCTCCTGGTCCCAGGCAATATTACTGGAGTGTAGTGAAGGAAAAAGGTGCAAGAAAACCCATGTCAAAAGAAATAAAGCTGTGTTTTAAAGACAATTTGAGAGAAGAATTGCCTTCTGGCAACATTATATATAGTTGCAAATAGACTTTGATGTCCAATAAAAATTAATGGTGGACAGACAAAGGTTACAAAGAAATGAAGATACACTTGTTCTATTGGAGGTAAAGTTTCATATATAATAAAATCCAATCATAAGCACACTAGGAAGCGAATTAAATCACTGAAAGAATGTTTTTGCCGTTCCAGCATTAGTGAATTTTATACTTAACTGGTAGGATGTTCAATTATATGGGATTTTTCCATAACCTATTCAAGTAATATTGGAATGTTATGGATATTTTACTACCCCTTAGTTAAAAGTTGAAAACGCAGCATAGGAAATTAAGATATAGAAATGATTGCTCCCTTTATTATGCTCATATGTTAGAGAATAAAGCACAGGATTTGTTGCTAAAGTAAACCTACGTTTTTCCAAGAGTGACTGATTTTTGAGAGACTGTTGAATCACTTGGAAAGAGTTTAGACCTCAATGGCTTAAAAAAACCCAAAAAACAGATTAAAAAAAACAGAATACTTTTTAAGTTAGCTAATTGTGGATATAGTAATCTTATTTCAACAACAAATAATGAGAATCTTCATTCTTTTGAATTACTCCCTGTTGCTTTCTAGGGAAGGCATGACGACTTGGTTCCAAGAGTCCAGCATGGCGGCTCGGCTTCACTCGAGTTACTCGGGCTACACACACGCTTGACACTAATCTGGTGGACGCCAAAATAGCGTTTATTACTTTACTTCGTGGGGTTAAATAGTCAGGGGGCTACTCTACGTCACATAGGGCTGGTTTGGTCTAGCTAGGGTTACTAAGAGGAATGGAAAAATACCAAGTTAGAAAAGTCACATACTAAAAAAAGTAATAACATAAACATAAAAAATAATAATAATAAAAAAAACCTTATCTTTCCGTCACATCCCAACATCTTACAAAGCGCCTATCCCTATTTACTACAACTCCCGACAACAGAATTAGAACTTGTCTTGCTCTGCCCCAGAAAAAACAATTGTCTTAATGGATGACACAATGACATGGTCAGATGTTCAATGATTATTATCATTAGAGCAGAGGACTGGCAGATAGATTTCATTCTCAAGCTAGTCAGCTTTAACAGTAGATTTGCCAGATTGAAATTTATCCAGAGTAACTGATCTTCCTTGCTTTTTGAAGCAGCTTTTATTCAGCACACTTGCTGATAGGATTTTTTTGTTTTGTTTTTTAAGTGCTTCAGGATATAAAAAGTGTTTGTTTTCATTGCAAAACATGTTGCAGACCTTCAGTTCAAAAAAAAGCAGAATACTGCACATTGGTGTAAGGAGAATACATGCTCTGTATCCATGGCCACATACTTTGAAGTGTTGCAGCACCATGTAATGCACAACCATGGATGCTTCAAGGTGGACATGGAGTATAAATTTATACACAGACACTGATGCTCTGAGGGGTACCTTCTCCAGTGGAGACTTAAGCTTGGGCCAAAATCCCATCAGAGGTACACCTACAGCAGCACAGACATAACCATGGCCACAGACATGTCAAGACGCAACTGCTGTTCTGTCAGCTTATTCCCAGCCACAAACGTTTTGCTGTCCTGCTCCCACGTGAGCTCATCCACACATCATTGCCTGTTTGATGGAAGTCCAGCCTGTCCAGTACAGCAGCACAGAAACCACACCCATGCCCTGACCATCTGCCAGCCCAGGCACATCTCCATGCTGTTATCCAAGTATTCCTGGCCACAGCAGAGCAGGGAGCTCAGCACACAGCACTCAACAGCACAGCAGTGCGGTGACCAGCAAAAGTGAGGAGCAGCCTCTAACTAACACTGGATTCTTATATACAGGACAGCAAGTGAGCCCCATGGCAAGCACAAGAACCTGCTGATTAGTAGCTAAACTGTACTAACAACAGCTAGGAATTCAACCTAGCACATTCCAGTCAAACCTGTCATGATCTCAAATTCTTTGAGTCCCATATTGGGTGCCCAATGGCTGTGCTGGTGTAATGTCGGCAGGACTAAGAATCACACAGCCACTTGCTTACTCACACACAGTGGGACTCAGGAGAGAATCTGAAGATCAATACTGGGAACATTTATGGATTTAGATAAAGAGAGTTTAATAAGTAAAGCAAAATCCATGCAAATAAACCAAGAAATTAGTTTACTACTTCCAATGAGCAGGCAAGTGTTCAGTCATCTCCAGTAAGACAGGGCTCCACCACACGTAACAGTGACTTGGAAACATAAACACCATCACCCTGAATGTCCTTCTCCCCGCCCCAAAATACATCCCACACTCTCTCCCTGCTTCTTCTTCCCTCGGCTTTTTGCACTGAGCATGACATCATATGGTAGAGAATATCTCTTTGGTCAGCTGGGGTCAGATATCTCAGATGTGTCCTCTCCCAATTTTCATGCACCCACAGCAAACTTGCTGATGGGGTCGTGTGAGTAACAGAAAAGATTTTGACTCCGTGTAAAATACATCTTAGCATTACTGAAAACATCCTTGCATATCAATGTTGTTTCCTGTACAAATCCAAATCACAGCCTCACACTAACCAGTAACTATGGAGAAAATTACCCCAGCCAAAACCAGAGCAATAAACTTTCAATTTAGTTTTTCAATGCACTTAAAAGAATGTTTCAACTGTTGCATGGTTGCATGTCTTACAATATCTTCTATGCAAACCTGTGCTGAAGAAGCAGTGAGGTTGGCTGATAAACGCCCTTGAATGTACAGGATGAACCTTTTTCTTCTTGATGAAACTCACATCAAAAGAAATTTATATTCTTTATCTTGTCTGGCACTTGATAAGATTATGAAGCTCACATTTTAGCTATCCAGAAAATGACAAATGGATGTTACCTGTGACTGAGATGTACTTTTTCCTGAGTTTGCAACATTATTCAACAGAAGACTCAATAAAGGCTTTGCTAAAACAGAGAAGCATTTTTTTTCAGCATTTCCTTTTAGCTTATGAAATAGAAATCACAAAGAAGACTGTGCCAGAGGATGCAAAAAGGTAAGTGACAAGGCCACACATAGTCAAACTGCTGGACCTTGAGAACTCCTGAAGGAGCAGGGCCACATCCCTCCCCTGCTACATTGCTGTACAAATGGTATCAAGGGCCTCAAGAAGGCAAAATAATTGATTTCTATAGCAAACAAATTAGGAGTCTTTATTCTAACTGCTAATGGTAAGAACAGGAAGCAGTATATTTTTTAATAACACAGCCACCTGCCTTCCTATTTTACTATTGTGACCTGGTTGTTTTACAATGTTTTGTGTGGTGAATATCACAGGGAATTGTGACATTGACTTTGGGGGTTGTCTTCATCTCCCTTAGGTCTTTACACAGGCATTTCTCCTGACAGTAACCTGTAAGCATTCCAATGAGTTTTGCTGCTTTAAACTCAGACTATCTAAAAATCTCTGCCAGAAACTTCAGCTTACCTGACAACCACTGAACTATGCTTTGCAAACTGTCTGCAGTGATTTGTGTCATATGGTCAGATTTGCAGTTCAGTGGTCCTTTTTGACCTTTTTCTTTGCCTTGAAATTAACATGATCAGAATCCATGCTCATTTGTGTTTTAGGTTCCTTTGAAAATAATGCAAGACATTTTTCCTTGGTTTATAAACATTCCTGTGAATCACAATTAGAACTTGTCTTGTCAGTGTGTCTGCTTCCAGTTCTACTGTGTACATCCTCAGATTTAATTTGCCTGCATTACTATCAAGAATCTGGTTGGTTAGAAGGTTGTTAAGATTTTCTACCCTGTTATGTTCAGAAAAACAATTCAGAAAAACAATTAAGACTTCCTTTGCTTTTATACTACCTTCTCTTCATCTGTGAATTTCCTGTTCTTCCTATTGAAAAGCTTCTTACCTCCATATAGTTTGATTGACATTTTAGGTTTTTTCACCTTTTCTTTCTTCATTGCTTTTCTCATATAAGTTACTCCTAACTAATTGGTGCTGTTGAGAAATGGATTTCTTGATCAGCCACTTTGTTCTTCCCCCACTACTTAGTTTTTCAGAAAAACTCACTGTTTCTCCACCCTGTTTTTCAAACTCTCCTGCTGTGTTCTGCTCATGCTCCATAGAGTTTTGTTTGAATAATTTTGTTTGCTTTCTTCCTTTTTCTTCATTTTTCTTCTCCTGCAGCAGTATCCAGTCAGGATCGGTACTGTTGTGAGTATCAGCTTCTAAGTCAAGTTGCCAGAGGCATACAGAAGCATGTGTATTACAAAAATAAAACTGCTTTCTAAACAATTTCTCAAACTTAACAAAAAGAAATCAGTACCACTTCCACATGTACCTGTTGCCTTAAAATTCACTCCTAGTAAATTTTTTACCATTTAAAGAAAGGGAGTTTTAATGGTTAAACATTGAAAAAAAGCTAAAAACCACGACTTGTAAAAGTTTCTACACTAGTATGCTAGTTATTTCCCATAACTGACTGCTGTGTGCTAATCCAGTGATAATCCTTTACACATATATAGTGTCTTTTCTCCGAGGAGTTCAAAGTATTTTGAAAGAAAATCAAAGAACAACACTGTGGAATAAGTTAATACCATTTTGTTCCGTATTAGAAATTACTTCTACTTCCAAACTTGTGACAAAACAATTCTGAGAAGAGCCTTTTCACCTAATATCTTTACAAAAGAGTAAACTCAATTTCTGGGGGGTTCATTGAACTTATTTTCACTCCCCTTTCCTCTAGAGGGGTCCTGAGACCAACACTCCTCTTGACCTCTGTGTCACTATCCTATTCAAACAATCCTTGGATGGATACTTAGATACTTCTATTCTCTAGAAGTCACAGTGGTTATCTGCATCAAGTAACTTCCTGTCTGAGTATAGAAAAAAAGAAATCAAGCCCTTTATTGAAAAAAATAGGCTTAAAATTTTCATTTATATACCTAGAGTGCCAATAACTTATTTCGCAGTGCTGTTTATCAGTTTAACGTTATCCTTATAAATTTCAGATTGTTAAAAACAAACACAGGTTTACTCAACATGTTGAAGCACAGATAAGTATGTTTATAGTAATCCGAGCTAGTTTGTTATACCACAGTTGTCTGATCTGATTAAAAGATAACATTTTTATACAAATTTAACCACTGGTTTTATGAAATAAAGTTACTGGGAGGTAACTGGAGTAAAGGTAATTCCAGCAGTGGAAAATCATGAGCACTCATTGGCCACCTATTCAGAATGGAAAACTGACTCAAACAGAGAGAAGAATTGTGCATGTAGATTAATTAGGGTGAGAAGCAAGAGACTTAACTAGCAAATAGGGGGTTGATTATGAATTAATGAAAAAGTTAAGCAAATTTTAACCAGTGAATGCTGATGCCTTTCTGTGTTAAAATTTATAAATAGTATAAAGTTTTGATGATTGAGGAGCCACACTTTTGTGGGTTATTACCCAGCTCCCTGCTTTGCACAATCTAAAATAAAATTAGAAATACCTCACCTCAGTGTGTGTGAATTGGCGCTGTGCACTGCATAACTGTTCAGGACAATTTTTTGTGACCCAGATAGGACAGCTTTAGTGCCTTGCCTGGATAAATGAGTCACTCTAAGCAAAAGTTCTTGGATGGATTCCACTGAACTCTGACACTTTGGCTGGGATCTTTGGACAAACAATACCAAAGCCAGGATGACCAGTGACTCATTGGTAAAACAATTTATAGAGCTCTTTTCTTGGAGTTTTACAAGCTTCTAGGTGTATATGGGATGGATTTCCAATGTATGTTCTTTGCTCTGTCACCCATAACTGCAGTGGTGTCTGTTTTAATTGTAGGTCTGGGTAGGCTCTTTTCCTTCTTTTCTGATTCTTCCTCTTTGTTCTCAGTGTTATTCCAAATGTCTCTGTCCCAGTCTTCAGATAAAAATATCAATGTTTTAGCTCAAAATTTTGAAGCCTCTGAATGTGCTGTTACAACTTCTATACTTTCTTTTAACTTCCTTATTCTGCCCTTCAACAGACTGTTCTCTGATATGATCATTTTTTCTTAATTTCTGTCTTGGCCTTTTCTGTGAATTTTTACTCAATATCCAATCTAAACCTCCCATGGTGCAACTTAAGGCCATTTTCTCTTGTCCTCTTTCTTCTTACTTTGAAGAAGAGACTGAAGCTCACCTTGCTACAACTCCTTTCAGGTAACTGTAGAGAGTGACAAGGTCTTCCCTCAGCTTCCTTTTCTCCAGGTAAATATACATTCCCTTTTAATTAAAAAAAACATCAATTGAATGGTTTACCAGTCAAATGATAACATTTGAGGTGTTTTTCAAATCTGAACACTTAATAAATCTTCCTGGGTCTGCATTTTAATTTATAGACAGTGGTTAAATTTTAAAACACAGTACATATATTGAATTTTCACTTCATTTAGACTCATTGAGTGTTTAAGACTTGTAGGACTATGTCATTTAAGCTGGTTTCTAAATACATGATTTAGGCTTTTATATTTAAAAACACACAGACAAAAAGATATAAAAGAAAGATAAATCTCTTCTGTATATCATTGGTTCAGTATTTTTCTGCTACTATGAACCAGAGCAGCAATGTGTGACTTCTTCCTCAAATGACTGTAAGTGCCTTCTATGAAGAAGATTGGATTGCAGGAGATTGCTCTGGAGAGGAAAGGACAAGAAACTGAAGGTGACAGAGGACAAATTAAAAAAGGTACTTGATATTTTTCATACCAAAGTGAAGAGATGTCATCATATCTTTCTGTGATGGTATAAATCTGAGGCCTCATGTCATATGACAAAACCTAGTATTATTCTGCATCACAAAAGCAAGAATGCAGATAGTAAGTAAACATTTTGCTGTAGCAGCAGTGTGAAAACTCATGTATTTTTGAAGTTTCTGTTTGAGTTCTGTTGTGTTAGGAACCAGGTAACTAGAATGGATACCTACCATATCTTGAAAAGCATGTAGATATCTGCAGTGGGGGATTGAAAAGAAAAAAAAAATTTCAGAGTAACAGCTATCACTTTTTGCTTTATCAATAACTTTCTTCGCTTAAAATCTCACTTATTAAAAATATTTCTTCTACAATCCTAACACTGATTTCTATGTGAATCCCTCATTAATCATTCTCCAAACATTTATTTTTAATGGTCCATTTCAAAAGCTGATCGAATTTGCAATGACATGACATGACATGCTTTTTTGGGATTTTTTTGTAGTGGCCTAGCTCTTTGTTAAGTATTCACAATTAAAAGAGAACAAAAGCA
>VXBB01021263.1:91460-106759 GCA_013399915.1 Illadopsis cleaveri
GCTACAGGCATCAAGCCTTCTGATCTTTCCTTTTTATAAGCTGTTTCAGGTGACAGAAAGAGAACATTAGTTACATAATAAAATATTCATGGTCTAAACCCACAAACGTTGTCAGATGTAAAACTGAAAGAAATGCTAAGATTGAGGGGGGGTTATATTTAGCTTTAAATTTAGTCGATTTATTGAGTATATTTGATCATGTGTACTTTGTATATTTAATTGCAAGAACATGCAAGCAAGCATAGCGCTGCCCATATTATGGTAGGTATAAAACTACTGTTTATTCTCCTGCCATTGGACTGATACCAGAGCTCATTACTCTCAGATGTTGGCAGAAGATTATTGAAACTGAGGTCCTCACTGTCCATCACTGACAATGAGGAGAACATTTAATCTTGAACTACTATCAATATCAATACTGCAATGTTAGCTGCAGCACTGCAGCATCTTAGGTTGGAGAAAAAGGTTTATACTGTGTAATCTGTCCATCAAAACATATCTGACAGCAAAGCCTAGAAGAAGTCTTATTTATGATGTTAGGTAGTTCTGTTTTTAGATCACAGAACCTAAACATGAATAAAAATTATGATAACATAAAACATTTAAATTTGATTTTATGAAAAATTACAAATGAAGTAAACTCTTCTAAATTAAAGTATCTTACTTGCATCCTGTAGTGATGCACCCACATCCCCAGCAGGTGCTTCCAAATAGGGAACGAGTCTCAATTTACCTTTGGACATGTTAGGAAGTTTAGTTGGAATATTCTGTGGGTTTCTCATTGTAATTGGCTTGGAGCCAGCCCAGAAGTGTGGATTGTACTCCGAGAATGTAACTCCAAGTCACTTGTTACTCTCATTGGGCCAAGAGCCAAAAAGCTCACCTAGGCTATTAAGTACTAAAGAGAGAGAACAAAGAAACTCCAGGCTTTTTGAGGTGTGTTAGCAGGTGCAAGAGATTTCTCAGGCACCTGTATGCAGCTTATTATTTGTTTTCTGTAACGTTTGCTATTTTGTTTTTTTTTTTCTTTATTAAACCTCTCGTTTTACAAAACACTTCTGAAGAGCAGTCTCGCTCAAATTAATTACAGCCACTTTTCTGCCAAGCTGGCCCTCAGAACTGTGGGTCAAACCCATAGCATCTTTAGCTGAAGTTTACAACGAACACTTCGCTGTAATAGAGAAATAAGAAAATAGATAAATGCTTCCCTGACCTCATTATTTTCCTAGCAGAAAAAATGATTATCCATGATATTCCCCTGTGGAGTGCAGTATTTCATCTTGTGTAGTCAACCAATGTAAGTAAATATATACCAACCTGCCATTTTTGTGTAGAAATACTGCATTTTTATTTGCAGTACAAAACGCAGTATAAAATCAACTGCTCTGTTCTGGGTACACAGTTGCTTTAAACTAAAGCTGAGGGTCAAATCAGTGAGTGTAGCAAGGGGACAGAATTTTATATTTTATTTCCAAATATCCTGCATTAGTATGACTTCTTTCATAGGCAGGAAGTCTAATATGGTTCCTTCAGATTATACTCAGCTTCATTCTTGTGTAAGGAGTCACTTCATTCCTCACACAAGAGGACTAAAAATCACAATATCCTCTGAAAACCTGACTGTACAGTGTCTTTACTATACTGCAAGACAGTTTTATTCTTGTAACAAAGAACATGGGTCATAAATCAAATCTTAGGGTTTTTCTCTTGGACAGTGATATGAGCTTGTAGATTCTATCTGTATTACAAATAGTAAGATTTGTTTAACTAGAAGACCTCTGTTTAATCAAATTGTCCACCCTCTGCAGTATTGGTTCTGGCATACTATAACATTATAATTACTTCTAATGAATTTTATATTTCATGGAGGAAGGATGAGGAGCTTGATTTTAAAAATCCATTGCATGTTTTATCTCACACTACTTATTGCTATTTAGGAAGGAACTATGATAAGATGATTCATTGATGGAAAGAAACATTGAAAACTTAGGCAACATCAATTAGTACAATAAAAAGTAAATGTCATGAAAGAAATTAGAATACAAATCTTACATCTACCTTGTTGCACCAGGAGTCATTATTACAATATGAAGATGGGGTTTTTTGTTAAATTAGAAGAATGTGCATAATTTATCCAGGAAGAGGTGATTTCATAAAGCTATCTCTAGATAGCTATAATGTTTAGAATTTTAGAATGCTAGAAATTTAATTTTTAAGCTAAAAATGTAGGTTTCTGTCACAATGTAATATACTATGAAATTAAAATCTCAAACCATAACTAATAGAAAGAAACTAGAAGCAAATTCACAAGACAAAATTATAAACTGAGTGATGGGTATATACAAAAGCTGCACCAATATTACTTCTGGATTTACTACCCCATTTTCCTCTGAAGCTTTGTCCCTTCAACTCAGTTGCATTAATGTGAATGAGGCTTTAGAAAAGGAATTTGTATTAAGCTGTCAAAAAAAAAAAAGATGCTAAACAAACAACAAAACCATTACAGAAATCTAAGTACATGTAAAATAAAAGTCTAATCAACAATAAAAGATATGTCACCAAAATCCTAACTAGAGCACTGCCTCTTTCAAGTATTACATTCAGGCTTTATTACCATGAAAGGAAAGAGATGATATTTTCTTATCATCATATTAAAGAAGCAGATAATTTAAGCCTGAAAAGGTTACTATACACTTCTGATCCTGTGCCGCCTTTATATTCTGTGTATTGCAATGTCTGGATGATTTTATGATGTGATAGGTCTCTACTTAAGATCCAAACCAAGCTAGCACTTTCATCAAAGTTCAGGGTGTTCTTTGCATGTTTAAAGATGTCACTTGCAGGTGACATCCTTGCAGGTTTTCAGACGTGTTTTATTGGAAGTGTTAGGAGGATAGCCTGGATTATACCCAGAATAGGGAACTGCCTCCAAATGTCTTCCAGCTTGTTCTTCTTGTTCAGCTATTAGATATTCATTACAGAGCTGACATAATTGGAGTACAAGTTGGAATCTGTGAGTGTAAACTGAGCATCAATTGAACATCCCAAACTCTGGGAAGGTCTTCAGTGCCTAGAAAAGATGTGGTATTAACTTCTCATCTGAGAGACAGAAAAGGAAGAGGCATAACCATTTTGTTGGGTTTGGGGAAATTTTTTTAAGAGAGAACAAAACCAGGAAAATAGCCTTGCAATTTTTTTTCCAATGGGGGTATCCGGTCTATGCAGATCATAGTGTCCTCTTATGTTGAAGATCACAAGATATTTTAAATTCCAGTATGGTCGTCAGCCCATAACAGTGTAAAATCCCAGTAGATGGAGGACAGACTGGACAGACTGTTTCTCTGGATAGACTGAAAAGGAGAAAATCAGTACTACTTTATAGCTGAGTTTTAAAGGCTCTTTATTTGCATTCTGATTTCTATGGCTTGTAGCCATCTGTACAGTCTGTGGAGGTTTTCCCCACAGTTATTAGGTTCACAAACTCTCTTCTTCTAAAATTGTAGGCAGAAGAAGTATGAGAACAGTTTCAAAATGTACAGGCTTCATAGGGTACTTACTCCTGTAAACTGACTTAGCTCTACATAAATAATGTCAAGTCACAAGAAGTGCTCAGATTTTAAATAAGTGTTTTGATAAAGCATGTGGTTTCCAGTTAATTCCCTTAACTGGCTGCTATTTTAAATTTACATATTTTAATCTTTCAGGGGCATACTGGCACAGAATAAAATATGAAGTATTTTTCATTTGGATGCATTCCTAAGGTCATCCTTTCTAATTCCATCATTAGGGGCAAGATAGAGATAGTGAAAATCGAATAGAAATAAAAAGGACACTCACGTTACTACATTGAGGCAATAAATATAGTATTTCAGTGAAAGAGAGAAAGAGCTTATTTCTATCCTTAATGATGCCTAGCACCTCTGGAGAACCTTTATGAAGTCTGGTTCAACAGACAGAGAAACACACATTAAGTCTCAGAGAGCAAACCCTTGTACAAATCGTAATTCACTGTGAGCTCTTCAGATAAAGTAATTCATCCATAAAAATTAATAGCAGTTTTAGGAAATATGTTAGTGTGCAGAAACCACTTGATATCAAAGTTTCCTGTAGTAAAAGTAAAGTAATAATTTACTTAATTAATGTGGTCTGCATCTAGTCCTTCCATCTTGCCATTATTCATGTGGTGTAATGAATGATGCTGCTTTTGCTGATGATAGTGATGTAGAAGCTTTTCTCCCTGAAGGACAATGCATGGTCAGCACATGTTAGTCAAACCTACATCGGGTGTATGTAATGTGATTCATATCAATACTTCAGTGTCTTGGTTATTATGGTAATAATAACTGTTTTTCCTGATCTCTGTTTTTCCTAGATAAAACTGTGATGGTCATTATGCAGCCCTTCCTCAATACTCTAAACTTAAAATAAGTAAATATATCTGTTAAATACACTGCTAAAGTCCTTTGTCTCCTAGGAATTATACCTATGACATTGACTTGTTTCTGTGGGTAACTCCAATCTAAATTGTACATTTTTCTCATGAGCCATCTGTGGCACATACAACCAGTGGCAGCCAGCTCACAGCAAGAGAATAATCCAACTCAATACAGTACAACACAATACACAGCTCTGCTGGGTTTCCCAGAAGCAGCCAGACAATGCGATTATTTTGTTCCAACACCAAAACTAGTTCATTTTTCACTAACTTAGCTGTCTTTGAATTGTTTCAGTTTGCTCATTACAGACTGTGCAAGTTCTTCACAAAAATCAATGCATATGTAGAGATGAATTATAATCAGATGTGGTGGAAATAGGTTTGCTGAATAACTGCCTCTTAGGAATTCTTGACTAAACAGGATCAGTTGGCAGGGCATTTAACCTCGTTCTTTTGAGTTTCCTGTACAAAGAAGGGATAATGATGGAGTCACTGTATAGTTTTCTTTCATTAATTATGCCAGAATGTTTTAAAATCGCAAAGCAAAAAATTTGTTAGCAATATAAAATATAATAATTATGACTCATTTCAGGGTCAGTTGAGGCTGTATGAAGTTTCCTCATAATTTTATGATCCATCTGTAGCAAATTAATGGTGACTGAAGGGAAAAAACATTATTAGGATGAGCATCTTTTTTTGCCCTAATGTCAGAAACGTGAGTACTCTCTTCTGTAATTACTCTTAAAGAAAAATCTATTAACGAATTCTTCTGGTGTCAAATTTCTCAGGATTTCATCAAGCTGATTTACAATCTACCTTTCAGCAACACCCATTATATTATTTTATATCCAAACAGTAACCCAGATCTATCCATTTTAAAAGAAATTCAACTCAGACTATAAAGTTAATGAACTTTTACAATATTTAGAAATGAGTTTAGACATTCTCAGACCTTGGAATCAGAGACATTAGCAAAGTCAAATGATTTTACAGGCAGTTTGGTTAATGGAGCTATAATCTAGCCATAACAGCCTCTTTGGTCTTGGGCCAAGGTAAGCATTTTAAATATGCCTCCTTCCTCTGTCAATAGCTGACTCAGAACTTTAGAAGAAAAAAGTATCCCTCAAACTTAGAGAAGCTAAGACACAGCAGTGAAAATCTGGATTGACTAACTGCAATGTCCTTGTAATTTTCTGTGACCTGGCAGGAAGATTTTACATTAAGAAACTTCTATCAATTTGAGAGACAGCCCCTTTTCCACATTAAAACCACATTACATATTTGACAGTCACTTCTAAATTACTTAAGATGTCTGCTTCATTATTTGCTTTTTTCAGGTGTTTAATGTAGGTATGATAAATTATAAGGACAAGAGGTAGCAGGCACAAATTAAAACACCTTGAAATTCCATCTGAAAAGAAAAAACCACTTTTACTGTGAGGGTGGTCAAACATGACACAGCTTGTCCAGAGACATTGTGGCATCTTCACTCTTGGAGATATCCAAAGCCTCCTTCTACACATTCCTTGTCAAATTGTTACAGCTGTCCCTGCTCGAGCAGATGGTTTGACTGGATGACCTCAAGAGATGCCTTCTAACTTCAAATGATCCTCTGCTAAAAACAAGATTGGACTGCTTCTATTTCAAAAATAAATCTGAACCTGTATTTTCAAATAACCTAATAACAGGATGGGGCAAAATTAAGACTGAAACACAGAAGAAACAGAGAAAGCCTCTGTGTGCCCAAACTCCCTGCTTTTAATTTAGGGCCGCACTTTTCACAAATATAGGTACTCAAACTCCACTATGAAGGGGCATAGCCAGCAGGAGTGGCTCTTGGGTTGGACACAGCTCTTTCTAGCTGACCCCAAAATAAACACATCACTGGCCAAAGCTGAGCCAATCAGCAACTCCAGTGATACTTCTGTGATAAGATATTTAAGAAAGTGTACAAATTGCTGCATAAAAGCTGTGTAAGACAGAAGAAACACAGAAGGTAAACAGCTCTGCAGACATCAAGTTCAGTGAAAAAGGAGGAGGGAAAATGCTCCAGACACTGGAGGAGAGGTTCCCCTTCAGACCATGGTGAAGCAGGCTATTCCCCCAACGCAAGAGGAGGACCCACACTGCAGCAGATAGACGTACTCTGAAGCTGCAGTCTGTGGAGAGCCCACACCAGAGTTCCTGGCAGGAACTGCAGCCCTCTGAAGGGTGCCCATGCAACAGAAGGTTTTCTGGCAGAGGCTGCTATCTGTGGGAATGCTGGGAGCAATCCATTCCTGAAGGACTGCAGTCTGTGGGAAAAGATCCATGATAGAGCAATTCCAGCATATGAGAATGATGCACCTTGGAGAAGTTTGTGAAAAATTTTATCCCATGGGATCAATTTTGTTCATACGCATCCAGTCCACCACTACCTCTCCTGTAATACAGAGGATGGAGTCAAAATGCATATAGGCCTTCCCATTCTCTCTTTCTGAGCTTCTGTGGCAATGGAAAAGCAGGTCTGCAGCTCCTTAGAGTTGAGCAGAAGAAACTTTTTTAGTTTCCCATAAAAAGAACAAGCTCCAAAAAAACCACTGTCTTCATGTATGGTTTTGTAATTTTTTAATATAAATACTTTTTACATGAAAATGGAACCAAAAAAAACCATTTTCATAAGCCACCAAAACAGGTACTGCATGAGGAATTTGCCATTGCTACAGACCTAATCATCTTGAGTTCATTTAGTTCAGATGGTCCTAGGTAACCTTGAAAATACTGACATCGAATGTTTATCAACAATGAAGATCACTCTGATTTAGTAGAAAAGGTTTCTTATGATTAACATCATCATTACCTTTATATATATAATCTAATGTGTTTATAAATTTGACTAAATAAAGAGATTTTTTTGTTCTGAATTAATATATCTTTTTACCGTTTTTATAAAATTTCTCTCAAGATAGTGGTAGTAGCATCTAAACCACCTCAATTTTCCATGTGTCTGAAGAACACATCTTTACAAATACTTCAATTTATTTAGTAAAACAACTTGTTGTCAGCTGCTGGTTTTGAACATTCCCATATCATCATAGTCAAAATATGGTAAAAAAATTGAAAACTTACCTTTTTTTTTCTTCCATCTCAAATTTCAGGGAAAACAAGTCTATTTATGCTATGTCTTCCATAATGAAATCATATATGACAAGCTGCAAGTCAGAGTGATTTCTTTTAATGTCTTATATAAATATAATGTCTTAGATAAAGTAAAAAAATTCAGGGGGTTTTGCAACTTTTTTTTTTGCTTTTTCCACCCTAAAATTCTCTGAATCAGAAAGATAAGGTTCACAGAGTGAAAGAAAAAATAGCGAGGTAAAATGAGCAATGAGATAGGAGTACTCATTACCAAAAACAAATACAAAACAAGTGTCTGGGTTTTTTTGTAGGGAAAAAAAGTCACCACTTTTAAAAAAACTGAATCCGTTTGAATTTGCTTGACATTATTGTCTATAATGCAACTATGTTACAAATATCAGGAAGACTTAGAACTGAGATGCATTAGGTGATATCCAAAAATGGAAAATAAATTACCAATATTTCCATTTCAAGCAGAGATAGAGAAGTTGAGTCTGGTTATGCTCTCTTATGCTCTCCTGCCTTTTGCATTTGTACACCTAAAATGTCAGTCATAAGAGTTTTCACAGGAAGTAGGTATTAAAAAATAAACAATTAATTGATGAATAACAGATTGTAATATGACAGATACATGTATAACCAGTGCAGCTTTTGAAAGACAACAAAGTCTAAATTAAAATATTATTGTTTTTAATTGACAATACCCAGCTGAGAATTAATCTCAACAGCACTGAATTCTTAATTCCCTTAGTTCTTTAAATCTAGTTGAAATCTCATTCCGAATGTTGTTCTGTATCTCAGGCAGTATAAGGAATCCATTTCAGCCGTGTCCTGTTAAGCAGAAGGTCTCTTAAGAGTAACTCATTTATTCCAGGGTGTTGTGGATAACCCAAAATGCTACTGTATTCCCTATCTATCTGAATTGTTACTGTGTCTCTAAGACCCACAGCCAGGTTCTTGAAAAGCTGGAGGCACCGAGACTCAACTCCCTCGCTTGGGATCATCTTTGCTCAAGGGAGACAGTCCACTTTGCATTTTTGTCCCTTCTCTTTCATTCCTTCCTTGCATCTTGGACTGCCTTGGGGTGAATCCACAGGTGCCTGTCTTAAACTGTGGTGTCGTGCAGGGGGAGGGGGTGGGTTGTCTCTGTTCTGAGTCTCTACAGCTCACCAGCAGTGCCCGACCAAGGAGAGGAGGCACCAATGGTCCCAGCCCAGCTGCTCTGCTTTGCATTGTCTGCCATTTCCTACCATTATTCCAAAGTCCCTCCAGGAATTCTAGCCCTTGACAGACCAAAGCTGCCCTTGGAGCTCCAGCTGACAGAGCGATAAGTGAGGAGGAAGAAGGCAGACACCATCTTCCCTTTGTTGTTAGAACCATGCACTCAGCTGCAGAGCACCATCTTACGTGGGGAAGGGGGTTTCCCACCATTTCAAATCTTTCTTTATTCCCATGGGGCTCATGAGATTTGGCAATTTTGTTTGTACAGGTTATTTAATGTTATTTCTCGCCTGTTGTTGTTTTGCTCGTTAGTAAACTGTTACTTTTTCACTTGTATCTACTTGTATCTGTCCCTTATTGGCGGAATCCATATTTGGAATGGTTAATATCATAGGGGAAGACAACTCATTCCAGAACATCTCTTAAATTGTCTCAAACCAAGACACAGGGTAAAAATATACAGATACTAATTTTAAATTTGCACAGGAATTGATTGCTTAGCTACCCTTTGGGGGGAAAAAAAAAAAAAAAAGCTTAAGAAGAAATAAAATATTTTGTTGCATTATGGAATGCATGCATCCCCATCTCCTGGTCAACTGTGGCCCTATATCAAATGTAGTGCAGCCAGCAGGTTAAGGGAGGTGATTCTTTCTCTCCACTCTGTTCTTGTGAGACTCTACCTGGAGCACTGTGTACAGTTCTGGTGCCCCCAAAATAAAAATGACATGGAACTGTTGGAGCAAGTCCACTAAGTTGATAATGGGAATGGAGCACCTTCCCTATGAGGACGAGAAGAGGAAGTTGGGACTGTTGAGACTTTGGAGAAGAGAAGGTTGCAGGGGGACCTCATAGCAATATTCCAGTACCTGAAGGGAGCTTACAGGGAAGCCAAAAAGGGACCCTTCTTCAGGAGCTGTAGTGACAGGACAAGGGGGAGTGGCTTCTAACTGAAAAACAGTAGGTTTAGATTAGCTGTTAGGAAGAAAGTCTTTGCCATAAGGTTGGTGAGAAACAGGTTGCCCAGAGGAAGCCCCATCCCTGGAAATGTTCCAGGCCAGGTTGGACAAGGCTTTGAGCAACCTGGCTGTCCCTGTCTGTGGCCATAAGGTTAGAACTAGATTATTTATAAGGTCCCTTCCAAACCAAACCATTCCATGGTTCTATGATTCTCCATCACTTTTCTGACATAGTTGGATGTGGTCAAAATGTTTCTCACCAAGCAGTCATCCACTCTGACTCTATTTTGGATATGGCAACATAATTTGGGATAAGGGAAGGAGCAGGAAAATAAGAAGTGCGTACATTGGACTTGAAAAGGATTGTTGCTAGTTATTTCTGTTGTATTTGACTGAGCACAGCCCTGTTGCCAGTTGGTTTCCTCAGCATAACAAAGAAACAAGGAGATTTTAGATGAAATAAGTAAGAGAGGCTCCGAATTTCTCTAAACTGTAGGGTGGCTTAAAATTTCAGCAGTAAGGCTTTTGATCAAATGTGTTTGTCCCCTGGGATCAAAGACTTCGAATCGCAAACGTGAGGCCACCCCAGGCAAGTTAAAGTGAAAAACATGGGAAGCATAGGCTCCTGCCCTGAAAGAAAATAAACAAAACATCTTAGTCTGATTTCAAAGATTGACTTTAGGATAAAGTCACATGGACAAAGAAATGAAAAGAAATAATTTTCCCTAAAAGCACAGCATTTTTAAACTTTCAAAAATACAAACACAGAGATTATGCTACAATGGTTTTGCAGGGCTACATGGCTGCAATTTAAAATAAATATACTTTGAAAACTTAGCTTTGAATGTTTTTAGATTAATCATGGATTACAGGTTTTGTGTTTTTAAGTTTCTATATTTCCCTTGAAAAACATCAGCATTTCAATTTCACATGATGTAACTGCTGTATTCTTACTTCAGTTCTTATATATCACTTGGTCAATCCTGTCAAGAAGTATTCATTATTTGTTCTTTGTTGTGGATGACCTGGACAACACTCCTATCTAAACAAATCCAAATTATTGTACAAGAGACTATGATTTATGATGAAGATTTTCCTTCTTACATGATCACAGTTATGTTTTAGATGACTTATCCATGTACAGCACTTTTTAGTAATAGTCAATTCAAAATGCTTTCAGTTTTACAGTTTACAAATTTATGCTGCTATTTTCCTGTCCCTTCTTGCTTTATATTACCAAATAACTTTCAGATTTACTGTGCTTCATCAATAAGAGATGTCTTATAACATTTCTTAGAACTGCTTGCTCAATATTACTACTCGCAAAGATTATGTTGGTCTGAGAGGAATAGCTTTTTCATTCTATTAACAACTTCCTCTAAATAAGAAAAGTTTTATTTTTTTCTGCTATGGTAGTAAGAACAACAAAACTTAATTATATATCCATTACTTTCAACTAAGCTTTTAAAGAAAAATAACACCTTATATGCTTATTTTTCATGTAATGGGTAGGCTTCCCCCAAAAGTATCCATACTGGAAAATGTTTATTTATATTTGCACAACGGGAAATGTCAAGATTATTTTGCGTATAATTTGTTCATCAGTCTCAAAGGTCCTAAGTTGCAGGAGAAAAATACTGAGCAACTTTGCTTGATGGCAAAAAGTTACACAAAATCCACTGTAATCAGAAAAATCTTTGCTATGTAAATAATCAGCCCTTTACTGCAACACAACTCATTATGATTGATAAAGACATGAAATCCTTCAGGTATGCAACTGAAAAGTGTTTTCTCTAAAGACATCTTTCAGATTATGAAATAGAAGATAAGTTGGCAGTGACAGTCTCAGAAGTGGGAGAAAAAGAACGAAAAGTTCCTTGACTTACATCTGTATCAGCCCATGGGAAACTCGTGATGTAATTTGACCACTCCTTATTAAAAATGTGAGTACTGCTACAAAATATGTTAACAGAGTGGAACTGCAGTGGCTTATTTTGTTAATAATAACTTACTTTCTATTAATTTTCACAGATGCTGGGAACTAGACCCACTTTAAAGAAGCAAGCAGGCTTATCAAGAATTTCCTCCAAACCTTTCAATGAAAAAATACATGCCTAAGTACTGCTGTCACCTCCAGAACATAAACGTATGCCTACTGAGTTTTGAATTTATTATGAGTATTATAAAAGCTGTTATTTTGGCATGTTTCTTCCTAGACATTGCAATAACTGGAAATCAGGTGCAAGAATGCAATGTAATATTTCCAGTTTTGTATATCAAGGCACAGCAATGATTACTTGTTAATAAATGTATTAAATAATAAGATTCCCCAACTGCAATCAACAAAGCTGAGGAGAGAAGTTTCTTTTTACCTGTACTGTCACACAGAATTCCATCAAATTGATACCTGAAAATCCTTTGCAATGTTGCTTTCATCGCTTGGAAAGTAATAAAAACAACCTAACCGTTTCTGCTGGTTAACTTTCTTCACAGTAGCTAGTGTGAGGTTATATTTTGGTTTTGTGCTGAATATATAGATAATATAGAGGGGTTTTTTGTTGTTATTTTATTGCTGAGCACTACCTGCAAGACATCAAGGCCTTGTCTGCCTCTTACACAACCCCACCAAGGAGTCTGCTGGAGGTATGTGGGAAACTGAGAGGAGTCACAGCGACCCCAACTGACCAGAGGGATATTCCAGACCATGTGACATCATGCTCAGTTTATAAGGTGGGAAAAGAAATTGGGGATGTTCAGTGTGTTGGTGCTGGTCTGCTCAATTAACAGTTACATGTGATGGGGCCCTGCTCTTTTGGAAATAGCTGAACTTCCCATGGAAAGTAGTGAATGGATTTTGTCCTTAACTTTGCCTCTGTACATGGTTTTTGCTTTATCTATTAGACTGTCTTTACAGTTTTCCTATTTTCAGCCTTCTGATTCTTTCCTACATCATAAGGGGGAAGGAGAGGAGAGGGGGAAGAGTGAGAGAGTATCTGCGTGGGGTTTAACTGCTGTCTGGGCAGTTACCATGACAACCCTCCAAAAAATGAAAAGTTTATATTGAGGTGGAAGACAAGACACAGTTCTTTGTTTTAGTTTTTGCAATAGCTAGCTCCTTTAGCCATCTGTTAAGAGAATTATTTACCCAGTTCTCTAACATAGTATTTAGCTTACATAGTACTCTTACATAGTGTTTAATATATGTATTAATAATATATATATTTTATTGTGTCTCTTCCATGGCTTTTCAATAGGTTAGCAGGTAAGTTATATAATATGCAAAGAAGTAATTTAAGGAGGACAAGGAATCCTCACCTAGATTACAATCTCGTCTGTTCTTGGTTCAAAGGGAAGCTTTTTAAAACACCCATGCAGTTTAGGATTGGGCATCTGAATCTCAGTTCAGAAGCAAACAGTGCTTTATTTTTACACAACATGCAATTTAGGTTGTCTACATTTTCAGATATTTCAGTAATTTTAAAACAAAGCTTGATGTATGCTTGTTTTGAGGGAGGACTTTAATAGAACAAGTTCGCTTTAAAATATGCTTTCCACCCACTCTTTAAATCTGGCCCTTGTATTTATTTATTGGATATTTTAGGGTAGGCACAGTTTAGCTTAAGTCACTGATCTTTAGATGCTGAATTATATATCTTGTATCTACACCCAGGGATATTCTAGAAATAAAGACTTTAAAAAAGAGAAAAATAAACAAACAACCACAATAACAAGAACACAAAAAACCCAAGCAAAACGAAGCAGACATTCATCTGACACCACAGGCTTGAAACTCTCAACAGGAACACAGTGAGGTTTCCTAGCCAAGGTCTTTGCCATTCATACTCCATTGTGTGAAACATGATTTAGTGTTCATACATTATTATAAGTCCTGTTGCCTTTTTTTCCTTCCTTAAATTACATATAATATTCATGAACACAGCTAACAAAGCAAAAATGACAGACTTGACTATGGTACTATATATAATGTGCAGTTTCATTTGGATGAGAGTAGCAATGACAACAAATTAAGTAAATATTGGCCAAGAGCAGTCTTTCAGTTGAGTATAAATTGGCACTGCCGTCACACCCATCTGTCCAGTCAGGCTGTGGGAACATCAATTATGTCCTGCTACAACCTTTTTTAAAAAATGTCAAATGTAATCCTTTATTAGACTCAGAAAACAGCATTTTGAATTCTATTTCCAAAATAGAAAAAAACGCTTCATACATATACTGCAATATAAAGGAAATATTAGCCAACTAAGAACAACTGTCTTTAGGTAGTTAAATATCATTATAAGTAAAGCTTTACTTCTCTGTGTACCAGTCCTGCTGGTAGATTATCTACACTCCCTAATAGCTTTTTTTTTTTTTTTTTTTTTTTTTTTTTTTTTTTTTTTTTTTTTTTTTTTTTTTTTTTNTGATTTCGGAAGGAGTGATCTTTCAGGTATAATTCCAAACAATATTTTTTTTCAAATTCAAAATCAAGCTGGCAGATACAGTTGGAAAATACTTTTATCACAAAGGCAGTCAGAACAGAATCATGGATATACTTCTTCAGTAATCCAAGAGAATGGCAGAGACGTTGGAGCAGCAGCATATTTAACCAGAATTTTCTGTATTATGGAAGGATGGTCTTTGCCAATGGAACAGCATCCAGAAAACACCCTGTCTGAATGTTTTGTATCCACCCCTGAGAAGGTGAGTTCACCTTCACAGACATTCACTCACATTCTTCAAAAGTNACAAGAAAATTGACATGTATATGCATAAAGTTATTTCTCATGCATTTTAATAACAAAAAATTATAATAAGAAGATCAAAGTAGCCATCCTAATACAAACTCAAGGCTCTTCCTGTATCTTAGTCCTTCTGGCAGTTTAGATGATTTTGATTTCAGAAGATCTCTTCCTACCAGTGCCACATTTAGCCTAGACGTATGCCATAGTCAAATGCACTGGAAAAAAGAACCTGTGAGTTTCCGAGATTTTAAAAAAGACACGTTGAATACAAGATATTGAATTCACTCCCATTCTAGGTGTGCAAGACCAACCCTGACTATGATTTCCTTCTTTTTCAGGGGAGTACGTTAAAACACTGGAACCAGGATGAAAAATATGTTACAAACTCCCAGCTTATTATTTTTTTGCCATTTTTCATTATGCTGTTTTTTCATTTAATCTTCTGCCTTTTTTTTTTTTCATTTCTATTTAGTGAAATATATGCTTTCAAGTGAGAGAATACAAGTGAATCTTTTTATTGGTTTGTTAATCAATAATGGGTGGGTGAGACAGGTCAGAAATTCTTAGAGTATTTTCTCCCACTTAGATTTTTCCTTCCTCATCTTTATTTCTCTGCATTGTGTTTTTATTTTTTGTTTTCATCATAGAAAGTGAAAAAAGTTTAAAGAAAGTTGGANACTAGAAGATAATATAGGCATACATGTATAGAAAAATAGACTGTGTCAACACTGTCTTTTCTGAAGTGCTAGAATATCATTTAACATTTGGTTTTCTGTTAAAGAGAATTAACATAATCCATTGTAAGATTTGTATTTATGAGAATGCTTA
>VXBB01021264.1:0-12011 GCA_013399915.1 Illadopsis cleaveri
CAAAGTCTTTTTCCTGGACACTCCGCTCCAGGTTGAGTTGGGATGGGTGGCACAGGAGGTGGCAGGGATGGAGATGGGGAAGGGCTTGTTTATTGAGGAGCCTTGGAGGGGACTGACTATAGAGGGGGAGAGAACAGGAAGGTGCATCTGCTCACAGTGCTCCTCACACTTCCCTCAGGAAAACAAGTCCCTCTACTCCCTGCTGGAAGTCAGCTCCATCACCAGCCTTTTCCTTGGACACTCAGCTCCAGGCTGGGTTGGGATGGCACAAGAGGTGGCAGCAATGGAGATGTGGAAGGAGTTGTTTGTTGAGTTCTTGGAGGGGACTAACTAGAGGGGGAGAGAGAAGGAAGGTGCATCTGCTCACACTGCTCCTCACACTTCCCTCAGGAAAACAAGTCCCTCTACTCCCTGCTGGAAGTCAGCTCCATCACCAGCCTTTTCCTTGGACACTCAGCTCCAGGCTGGGTTGGGATGGCACAGGAGGTGTCAGGGATGGAGATGGGGAAGGGGTTGCTCGTTGAGGAGCCTTGGAGAGGACTGATCAGAGGGGACTCACCCACAGAACATGAAGATGGTGCTGGAGGAGGGGTCGTGGGGCAGAGGGAGGGTCTGCTGCAGGCAGAGCTGCTCGCAGCCGCCGTTGAAGCCGTCGGAGCAGTCGATGCCTTTGGAGTAGTCGTAGCAGCCGGTGCCATCCTTCATGGGCCGCAGGTCCTCGGGGCACTGCAGGGGACAGCACACACAGAAAGGTCACCTGTACCAACGTGGAAAGGGATGGTGGCTGCTGCTGCCTTCCCCCAGTGAGCATCTCTCCTGGAAAAGCCGCTTGGGGAGGCACTCAGGCAAAGCAGACGAGTCCACACACCACAGCTGGCTAGCAGAGAGAGGCAGGAAGGGCCTTTGTATGATAAATTCCAGCCAAGGTTTGTTACATCCAGCACGCTGAAGGGATCAGGGACAAAAAACCCAGATCAAAGGTGTGAACAAGGTTAAGTATGGGGTCAGGAACCAATGGTCAGAGGGCACAGGGGTGGTGCAAGGGCAGGGCAAAGGGCAGTGCCCTATAGAGGATACAGGGCAGCCACCAGGGATACCACAACCAATGGGGAAACAGAGAAAGGAGAAACCACCAGAACTAGGGACATATGGGGAAAAGCAAAACTGAGGTAGATCAAGGTAGCAGAGCACCGTGGGGGAAGTCTTTTCTGTCAGCCTAGGTGAGCAAACTCTGTGATTTATTCTTCCAGGGCAAAGCCCTGTGTGTTTCCCTGAGGGGTTCAAAGGTTTCCACGGTCACCTGTGTGTCCTCCCCCACCCTGTAACCCCTGCCCAGTGGCCTCCCAGGACCCAGCCCATCCCAGAGCCAGTTCTGCTGAACTCTTTTTCCATCTGAAGGCGATGAGTGATGGATGGGGTAGCCCTGCATCACCTTGCACAGCCCTTAGGAAAGGGGCAAGGGCCATGGGGCAAGGATTTGGTCTGCTGCCAATGCCTGCCCCCTCATCCTCCCTCTGGAAGAGGGTGAAATCCTTGAGGAAGCAGAACCACAAATCAATAAAGCCTCAAGCCAGCCAGTGTGGAGCAGAACGTGGCAACTCTCTGTGTTTTCTCCCTGTTCCTCCAAAATGCAGAAAAATCCAGTGCAACCCAGAAATAAACACCTCAACACCTGAGACCAGCCCAGAGAACCATCTCAGTGTTTGGGAATGACCTAGAAATACATCTCAACCCATGCCAGGCAGGTCAGCAAGCATGGCCTTGGCACCATGTCCAAAAGGATCTTGATGCCTGCTGTGGGCAGGACCAGCCCATGGCAGAAGCAGGACTGGGGGCAGCCAGGATGGCAGCCCAGGCTCATCAGTTTTCTACAGCTGAGGGAACCACGGCTCTAATTTCTAATTCCAGTTCCCCAGCCTGTTTTCCTTGCCCCAAAAGATAAAAGCCGGCAGGCGGCAAATCGATAAATTGTCATCCAGATTAAAGCACACTTCCACTTGCGTTATTTATCCCTTTTCACCAAACAGACATGCACACAAACCACAACAAAAAAGCCAGTCCTTGAAAAAAAAAAAAAAANGCCAGCCCTTGAAAAAAAAAAAAAAAAAAATTCTTATCTGGGAGCAGCTCACAATTAAAAATGCATTATGGAATTTCTTGAAGGTGAGTTAGACTGGAGATAGCCCAGGTAGTGATGAAGGCAGGTTATAAATGGCCTCTGTCAAGCAGAAGAAAGGTTATGAAACCACTATACTACATGCTTAAAAAAGAAAATCAATTTTCCATGTGAACAAAATGCTGTACATATTAATAAAAGTTCAGGAGACCCTGGACCTTGCGCTCACTGACACCAGCAGGGCCCTGATGGGAGATGGGCTGCTGAGCCTTGCTCACTCTTGGCTACTTAAGAAGTAAACAGGGACAGCAAGATGGGACTTTAGGGGGTCCTGGCCCACCTTAAGCCATCACAGAATCCTAGAATGTTTGGCTTGGAAGTTCCAACCCTACTGCCATGGGCATGGACACCTTCCACTGTCCCAGGCTGCTCCAAGGCCTGTTCAGCCTGGCCTTGGAACCTTCCAGGGATCCAGGGGCAGCCACAGCTTCTCTGGGGACCCTGTGCCAGGGCCTGCCCACCCTCCCAGGGAAGAATTTCAACCTAACATCTAACCTAAACCCCTCTTCCTTCAGTTTAAAACCATCACAGTTGTCCTACCCCGCTGCAAGGTTTGTCCCCATCTATCTCTCCACCTCCTAGAAACCCTGTGCCACTTCCCTACAGCAGCAGCACCAAAACTGCTTCTGCCCTGCCTGCAGCAAGTGGGATGTGTTGATCTCTGTGCCAGCTGTTCCACAGATCCCTCACTGCCCCCTGTGCCCTCAGCTCTGAAGCTTGCAAACCTCAGCGCCATCCTTGGGGACACTGGGGAAGGCGAGAAGGGAGGGCACAAGGCTTTTCCTTCCCAAGGATCCTGGCAGCAAAGGGCTCTGGGAGTGGATGCTGTCCATCCTTGCAGAGCAGGCAGGGTCTCAAAGACACAGCTCTGGAATTAGCAGCAGGAAGCAGCAGACTTGGGAGCAGGAGGCTCTCCAGATGCACACACAGACTAATGAAGGAGGAGAGGACACTGAGAACAGTCTGTGCTTTTCACCGCCCCGGAGCTGCCGGGAAACGGCAGCAGCACCAGAGTGTTTGTGACTCTGCAGATAGAGCTCTTATCTCCCCTGCTCTCCTCCTTGTCTGCTGTAAGAGCAGAGCTGTGCAAATTGGCACACAGGATCTCCCTGGAGGACACAGGGAGGTCTGGCTGCAAACAGCATCTCTGCTTCACAGCACCACGTCCACCTCTCTGCTGCTCCCCCCACATCCACAGGGAGGGGGGGCAGGGCTCTGCTCAAGTTCCCTCCAGAGATCCTGAGGGATCCTCCAGGGTGCTGAAGGCAACTGGACGGGACTGTGAGGCAGCAGGAGCTGCAGGACCACAGCCAGAGGATCGGTCGTGGCTTTTTGGCACTGTCACTTGGAGCTCTTGCCTTGGCACAGATCCATGTGCTGAGCTCAGCACCTTCTCCAGCCCACAGAGGAAGAAGATGGTCCTTTCCCCATGACTGGGTTAGTGGGTCAGCAAAGCCCTCCCTCCTTTGTCCTACTCTGCTTGAGGCCACCCTTGGGATATCCCTCCAGTTTTGGCTCTTAACCACCATGAAACGTGTTTCCCTTCAGTTCATAATTATGCATCCTAATACTCAGTAATTACAGCAGGCAAATAGCTCAGCACAGCATTTGCAAAAGAAAGCCCTCCTGTCTCTCCACATCCATCCCTGCTCAGAGCAGAGCTGGCTCTCCAGTCAGCTGCTGTGCTGCAGCACAGAGCTCTGTAGGGACAGAAAGCTTCAGGAGCCAGTGTGAAAACACGGGATGTGCCCCTGCTCAGGAGAGCCAGGGGAATCAGCAAACTTGGCAATTAGTTCTGGCCAGGCAACACCAGCCTCTTCATGGAGGGTTTTGCAGGCATGAATAGGTGGATGAAGCAATTACTGAGCACAATAAATCACAGAATGGTTTGGGTTGGAGAGGACTTTAAAAATCCGCTCAACTCCCCTGCCATGGGCAGGGATGCCTCCCACTATCCCAGGTTGCTCCAAGTCCTGTCCAACCTGGCCTTGGATACTTCCTGGGACAGCCACAGCTTATAAACCTTTGCAACACACCTCCCTGTCCCTGGAGCAGAGGATTTCCCATCAGGATGTCCCACCAATAGATCAGAGTGGGGAAAAACTGAAGTCCATTTGAGTGCAACTATGCTCTTTCCCACAGGAGTCAGAAATGACCATGGAAAAAGCCAGTTTATGCTAACCCTGACTCCCTGATGGGTCAGCTTGGGCTTCTGGATAAGTTTGGAAAGCCAGCCCTCATCCTGTGTTCACTGTGCTTTTATAAAAGAACAGATCTGTTCTTGCTGACATCGATTTGCCTGGCTTGGGCAGCAGAGAACCAATAATTACGGTGAGTTTTAATCAATGCCCCATCAATTTAGGTGCAGTTCAATTTGCGATCTGCCTTGGCAGTGACACAGGACGGGGGGCTCTGTTGGAAAATGATTACAAAATCAATAAGCAGCTCGGTCAATAACTCTGTCTGGGCGAGCACGGGTGGCACATCCCACCCTGGTGGGAGGAAAGCTGGTGCCCCAGCAGGTCCTGGTCAAACAGCTCTGCACACCCCTCATCCACACATGGCATGCATTTATTTAGCCATGGAAGAAAAGGGATCCCACACAGTTACCCAGTTATTCCAAAGAAAGCAGCATTTGTGGTTTACCATGTTAGACTCCTATTGCATGCATTCACTTCCAGTTCACAGCCCATCCTTTATCCCTGGATCTGACCAGGAAATACAGCTCAGAGCTAGCAAAAAGGGTCTGGTGCCTAAGCCATGCTATGGAGAGGAAAAAAAGAGATGTAGGGGGAGACTCCAGCTCATGGTCTGCTCAAAAATCCAGGGAGAAGCTGTTACCATACAAATATAATTCCACGGGCTTGCAAATCTACTCTATCTCTGCAGAAGTGAACTGATTTCTCTGTGCCGACAGACAACCCTGAAAATTGCCCTTGGCATTGGAAAAGAAAACTTTCTTCTCTTGTTGTGTGTTAGCACTGATAACACAGGCCCTGAAGGCTAAACATGACCCTCAGCTCCAATGCTCTGACCCTGCTGCTGCCAAGGGGGCTGAGGAGAAGGAACCACCAGCAGCTCCACATGGTTTGGCTGATGGCACAGTTGGACACCAGCCCATCCCCTCCCATCCCAGAGCACACAGCTCCTTATTCCTGTGACTGCAGTCAGCAAATGAATTTTGAGTACACACAGGGAATGGATGTGCTGAATAGGAAGTGCTATTTTTATCTGTTGTTTTGCGAAACAGGCTTTTTTTCGCTTTTAAATGACATCTCCAAGGTGACACAGAGTGGCAGATCTGGCAGGGCCTGCTGCCACATGCCCACAGCCACCCCTGGGAATACACCAGATCCAGCCTCACTGACACACAAGGACTGTGATCTGGAACAAACTGGGGTGCCTGTGCCCACTGCTGTCACCCCAGCACGGTGTGTGGCACTCTGTGGCCTCCTGCCACCAGCACTGGGCACTCTGCCCACCACCAGCATCCCCAGAGCAAACACAAAGGGACCAGGATCACCTTCAGAGGGAAGAAACACCAGCACACAACAGAACCTGTGCGAGATCGTGCCTTAGGAAAATAAATACCAGGACAAGCCCCTGCTCATGTAAAGTAAAAAAGGAGCCTTTGCTCACTTTCTCGTTTGCAAAGCTCATTAGCTGAGAGACGGGTGAGGGGTCACTGGAAGGCAAATCATTACTGACACGGATCCCCCAGATGGGAGCACATCCACTCTCCTCCATCTGAGCTGCCTGCCAGAGCTGCTCAGCTCAGCTCCTCTTCTCCATTATTAAGTTTAAAAAGCCAGAATACTTAATAAAGCGTTTCTGCAGAGAGTAAACGGCCCTGTTTTGTTATTCCACTCTGTTTTCCCAACAACAGCAGCCTTCTAGTCAGAGAATTCTGTGCCAGGTGCTGGAGGTGATGCTCTGCCTACAGACAAGTCTGAATCCCCCCCAGCTCTTAAAACCACAGCGGGAATCTGCCACCAAACCCAGCTCCCAGTGCTGCTCCAGGAACCATCCTCATGCCTGGATGCCTCCAAAAGGGAGACCCAGGAGCCCAGGCTGCATCCCCAGCCCTGCTGACCCCAGGCAGCACCATCAGCTGGTGCCTCAGTGCCACAGAGCACTCAGGACCATTTCCAAAGGCCCTAATGACCCCCCTTGGTGCCCAGGCATCCTCACTCCTCACCGAGGAACTTCCTCAGCGTGAGACAAAAACATTAATCCGAGGCACTGCTGAGGTACAAGCAAGTGGCAGCATTTTAATGAGCTCCTGTCTATGCACTGGCATGCATTTATTTGCTTTTTGGAGCTCAGAAATGATACAAATGCAGTAAACTCCTCCGTGTCCATATATCTTTATTTATATATATATTTGGAAAATTCTAGCTTATTCTGCCTTCGTTTTCTTGACCCAGAAGGCCCCTGGTGAGCAAAGCTCCTCAGCAGCAGCAGGACAGAGCCTGGCTGTATGCAGCTCAGTCTCTCTGTGTGAGATTTATCCCTCTTCTCCCAATATTTTGATAAAACAGGGCCAAAGTGCTGGTTCCTGAAGGGCTCTCCAGAGCCTCCTCAGGGCAGGGATGTCCTCACCAACCCCAGCTGTGACAGGGCCCTTCCTGACACCCTGCTGAGAGGGGAACATCCTTCCCAGAGGGGAACATTACAACTGTTTTCTGAAATAACAGTCATTATCTTCCCATTCTTTCCCCCCTCCCTCCTATTCCCCTACTTCCTTTTCCCTTTAAAGATCATCAATCATTATTTTAGCCCTAGAAAATCAAACCCATCTGTCTTGCAGGCTCTCAAGAACATGCTGTTTGTGCTTCTCAGCCTGGTCCCTGTGTGAAAGTGGGATGGGGGATGCACGGGGGAGATGGAAGCCCTGGGAGATGAGGCAGCTTCTCCTCCCCTCTGGCCACCACTCAGTGACCCCTCTGAGGCAAGTCACCCTGTGTGTGTCTGCACCTCAGCTCCAAGAGGGAGGGATTTGTTTCCAGCAGCTGGTGGGATGCCTTGGACACAGAGAAAGTGTTCCTGGAGCAAGGAAATCTGCTTCCCTTCCAGAAATCACCAACAGCCAGTTTGGGGGTGTGTAGCAGGATGCCACACTCAGGTCCATATATAGGAGGATCGGACCTGCAGAAGAAATGAGGTAGGTAGTAGGTGAAGGGAAAGCTAATGATACTTTATTTTAAATTTTTCTTCTATATTCTCTATATCAACAATCCAATTCTATATATACAGTTTGTACAGAGGCCAAGAGATTGGTTATTTAGGTCACCACCTCTTTAACCTGGATGGTGAACACCATCATCAGTCACATTCTCCTCCTAAAGGAGAAATATGAAAACATCTCTAAAAATATACATTGTTTATGCTGAAGCTGCATGAGAATCTGCTTGCAAGATTCCAAACAAAGCAAACCAAGAAAGCTGAGGGCAACAGGGGTGTGCTGGGATCTCCTGCCTGTCAGGGCATTTTCAGTCACAGCAGAAGCTGGCACCTCCAAAAACCTTCAGGAAAACAGAAATTCAAGGCCTGCCCCACCTGACTCACCCATCAGGGTGCAGCCCAGCCACGACACCACACACCACATCCTATATCCCAAACCAACCCCAAGGCCCCCAGCCAGCTGTGACCACAGCACACGGAGCATCCCAGCCTGGTGAGGAGCAGAGGGGAACCGGCCAAGCCCTCAAGGAACGCTGCTGAAACAGCCACTGCTGGAGAAAACAGGGTTTTATCATCCAAACCACTCCTTCCCTGTGCAGGCAGAGACCTCCAGCTCACCTTGGTGCTCCCTGAGCTATTCCACTTGCTTTTAAACCAGCTGTCCCTTGCCCACGAGGTGCAAACCCCCTCTGAAAGCAAAGGCAGACGGGTGGTTTGCTCCCACCCACCACCAACTCTGACCCCAACAGCCTTTGCCATTCCTTCTTCCTCTTTCCTCCTCAAATCCCATTTTCATCACGGGTATACAGCTGGATCAATGAGATAAAATCCAAACCCACAGGTTCCTTGGAGGGAGGCTTGCTGTGGAGCTCAGGGAGCTTCTGCTTCCAACCACAATGTGCAAAAGGAGGCATCTCCTGCTCCAGAGAGCCAGAGAGACTTTAAAGGGATTAGGAGAGACTGGTTTCCTCATCTCCCTCCCTGGTGTGTGCATCTCTCCCATAATTAGCTAGGTGCCTCTCAAGGCAGGGATGGGTAAGTTTTTATTTTTCAATGAACAATTGTCTGTCAGAAAAATGCAGATTTGATGAAGCTTAAGTGCTTTGTGGGATCCCATCAATTACATCTCAAAACTCATTGGGAAATTAGGAGAGCATTTAATTTTGACAAGGTTGAAATGTTTTGGTTTCCATCACCTAATTTTGTTTTTATTTCAGGCTGTACACTGGGATAAAGCAATATAAAACAAAGCTCCAGATGATAATGATGGAATTAAACATTCCCCTCTCCTTTATAAAAAAGGAAATGTTTTGAACCAAAGTATGTTGGAATTTTCACGTATGCGAGGCATTTCTGCACAGCATTTTGGTTTGGGCTGAAACTCCCAAACACCCCATTTCTCCCCAGGAAAATAAGTTCTCAACATCACCCACATAATTCCAAAGCATCTCCCTGTGGTCCCTAAACCACTTCTGGGTGACTTGTGCTGAAAGGAGGAGACAAAAGCAGTAGGCACTGCCCTGCTCCTTCATTTCTAATCCCATTTCTCCCCAGAACCATTACACTCCTAAACTGAGCCATTTCCCTGCCACACTCTGCAGCAGTGAGGAGCAGCCCATCATCCTGAGGTGGGAGAGAGCAAGGGAAGGATTAGCCCCAAACAAGCTGTGCTAAGGCTCATATGCCTGTGCGGACCATGCCAAATTAAATTTCTCCTCCTTCTGTGTCTAAAGAGGCTGGGACCAACACCACAGCAGTGTCAGGGCAGGCCACCACTTCATTAAGTGACTTTCTGGTAGATGATCTCCCTCCTGCTGAGCCAGACAAATTCCCTCCTTCCTGATGGTTAGGGCACACCTTGAGTACTGTGTCCAGTTCTGGGCCNGTTGAGGTGTTGGAGCATGGGTTGGACTCGATGATCTTGAAGGTCTCTTCCAACCGAGAAATTCTGTGATTCTGTGATGGGCTGACCCCACCATGGCAGGCAGGAACAGCTCAGATCATCCTTGTAGGCAAACTGCACTTTTTCCTTGCTCAGACTAGAAATAAATCTCTGCCAGAGGCAACTGAGCCTGTGAGAGGGGAGCCAGTGAGGATGAGCAGGATTTCATGTCTGTACAGAACAGCAGCACCAGGCTGGCCAAGGCTCTCCCAGCTCTTGCCAACACCTCTCCCAAGGTGGGATGGCTCCTGGAGCACAGCCTTGCTTTAGCCCTTCAACATCCACCTGCAGCACCCTTGGCTCCTGTAGCACTCTCAGGTGGCATAAAGAAGTATCTCACCAACCTCTGCAGGCACACAGATGCTGCAGAACCATCAGACCACACCACCTGCCCCCCTCCTGCAGAGTCAGGCCTCTCACACCTTAAACAAACAAGGGGATAATTCTGATAATTGTTGGCCCAGGACCCCAAGCTGCCTTCCTCACCCCCAGCAAGGCAGCTCATGCCCTTCTGCTTCTCCAGGTGGTCCTCACAGTGAGTAGAGCCCATCCTGGGAGGTACTATGGGGCTTAGACACCTGTACCTGCTGCTGCCTCCTCCTGCAGTGATGCTGAGGATGCCCAGCGTGCACTGGAAGAGAACAGAGCACCCCATTGCCCAGGTCATGTACTGAGACCAAAGCTCCCATTCCTTTGGGAAAAAAAACCAAACAAAACGAAACGAAACGAAATTAAACAAAACAAAACAAAACAAAACAAAACAAAACAAAACAAAAAAAAACCCAACCAAAAAACACACCCCTCCCCCCAAAAAAAAACCAAAAAAACCCAACCAACCAACCAAAAATGAAAAAAAAAAAAAAACGAAAAACAAAAAACCCCTTACCTCTCTTATTTTCAATAAGGCTGCAATCTTGCCTTTCTAGGCTCACCTGGTCACAGCACAGTACATAAACCCAACCCCCTCCTTCTCCTCAGGTAGGTGAGAGGACAGGCACCAGGGAGCGAAGCCAATCTGAGAGACAGCTGGGGAAACTTGAATTTAAGCCATGATGCAGGTGTTTTCTTCAGTCTCTCAGGGCCAATTCACAGGTTTTCATCTCAAATTATAAATCACCAACACATGAGGGTTAAGCGTTTTCCCTCCCTCAGCATCCTCCCTCCAGGCTGTGCAGCTACCACCGTGCCTGATTTCGAGATCAGTAATATTTCCTTTATAGGACACAGTCTGAATTATTCCTCTTGCACACTTTCTCCTGGTTTGCTGTGATCCCTGTGAGATGGCACGAAACACGCACTGGACTCAACGTGCAGAGTCACCAGATTCAGACAAATTCACTGGGATTTTGTTTTCTTGGGAAATTCCCACAGCTTGACCAGATCTATCAGCAGTTCTAGAGTGCAACAAGAAGAAGCAGCATGGAAGCAGGTTTTCTAGAGCTTTCTAAACCTTTCTAGNGTCACCCTTGGGAAGTGGGGGGTGGCAGGTGGGGAGCTGTGGGTGGGAACCCTCTTGGAGAGGCTTTAGGGTCTTCGGGTGATGTTTAAAAAGTCAGATTTTAACTGAGCAGAGTGCTATTCTCTTTCTCTCATCAGGCCAAGGATACTCAGCCAGACTCCAGCACGAGCTGCGAGCAATCTGCCCTCGGCTTTTTAACCGAGACCTTTTAAGGCCAAACAATTAGGTAATGGCAGAGCCCACACTGCTAAAAACCCAGAGATAAATGCATCCCAGTCCTCCCAGAATTACTGGAAGCCGTATTAAGGGCATGAAGGAACTGGTAACAGATGATGATTATATTTAAAGGAATAAGAAATCTCTGAGATTTGTGCTGCTCCCCGGTTGAGCCGCTCGGCTCCAGCTCTGTGGTGTATTAATTGCTTACAAGGCTGCATGTATATTTTATGCTCAGTACCTGCCTGGAACATTTGTTGGATTTAGCCTTGATTGATGAACCACTGATTATATACTTCTGTGGTCCTCAGCAAATTAATAAACTGTTGACTGGTAGAGATTAACAACATGTCATGATTTGTGAATCTGTGTCCAGAGTAAAGCTGGAGCAAACCTAGTGCTAAAATTAGTAGGCAAATGCTCCCTGAACTCTATAAAAAGGGGAGAGCTTAATTAAATTACATCCCGATATTGCCCATAGCACTTACCAAATTGGCAAATTGAGTTCACAGCAGTTCAGCTTCAAAACTAACTGACATCCCTGAGAATTTGCAGCACATGACCCCATCTCTTCTTGCACTGGAAGCCCAGCTCACACCCAGCAGGCTCCAGGAGCAGCAGTGGGATGAGGAGGGGCAGCACAGGGATGGGCAAAGAAAGTACCAGAATGTCCCAAACCCAGCCTGTGTCAGCTCTGAGACTCCTCTCCCAGCCCCTCTGAGCCCACTCTGCACCATGAGCACCACTCAGGGCTGGGGGCAGTGCTGGCAGCCCACCCATTAGGCTTTTCCCTGGACAATGGCCATGGAGCACGGTCAGAAACATGGGGACAGCTCCTTCCACACCTCTCCTCATAGCCCCCCTTTGCCAGGGACTGACAACAGGCGATGAGAACAAACCACTGCACAGGGCTGGGAGAGCTGGGAGCAGCATGGGCTGGTGTCAGTCCAAAAGGGAGCAGGGAGACAAGGGCTGTGGCTGTCCCCACACTGCCCCCGGGCAGCTCAGCTCTGCTGTCCTCAGGCTGGCACTGG
>VXBB01021264.1:15755-40246 GCA_013399915.1 Illadopsis cleaveri
AGCAGGTCACATGTGCCTCTGGCTTGTCCCCAAACCAGAGGACAGCCCTGGGGACCCTAGAGCCTCATTACCTACCCCACAGCCCCAGTATGTACCCCACAGCTCCAGTATGTACCCCACAGCTCCAGCACCTACCCTAGAGCCTCAGTACTCACCCCACAGCCCCAGTACCTACCCTACAGCTTCAGTCCCTACCCCAAAGCCTCTGTATGTACCCCACAGCCCCAGCACCTACCACACAGTCCCAGTATCCACCCCACAGCCCCAGCACTCACCCCACAGCCCCAGCACCTACCCTACAGCCTTAGTACTCACCCCACAGGCCCATAACCTACCACACGGCCCCAGTACCCACCCCATAGCCCCAGCACCTACCACACAGTCCCAGTACCCACTCCACAGCCCCAGCACTCACCCCACAGCCCCAGCACCTACCACGCAGCCCGTGGAGTCCACCTTGCGGTCCGAGACACACTTGAAGTTGCGGGTGCAGCCGCCGTTGTTGCGGGAGCAGTCCCGGACGGGCCCGAAGGAGGAGAGCAAGTCATTGATGGTTTCGAAGTAGGTGGACAGCATCGCTTCTTCCCTTGGAGAGAAAAGGCACCGTTAGGGCTGGCAGGGAGCTGGTAGAGCAGGGCATGGGCAGGGCAATCCACAGAGAGCTGCTCTAGCAAAATCCCTGCGTCCTGCTCAGCAAGCCCGAGCCAAAGGAAGTTTCCCAAGAAAATGAGGGCCTTGTGATTATGCTACACAATGATTTTGGTGCATAATTCTGGCATCTTTCGTAGAATCAACCAGTCATGGGGTTTCAGAGGTACTATCCACCAATTTTATGCAAACTAGCACATAGGAGATGCTTTATTAGTAGCCTGGAGCTGGGTGTGAATCCAACCCTACACTAGACAACAGCAAATCCAGAGCCATAAAACTCCTCCGAATGTTTCAGAGCTCAGCCAAGCCTCCCTCAGCATCCACACCCTGTCCATCCCCATCACCCACATGTACCCTGGGGTCAGCCAAAGCTGGAAGGACACACGAAACTTGGCTTTGTGCTTGCTGGGATGTGGATGTGGAGCAGATAATGCAGGGATGGGTGCAGGCACAGCTCTGCTGCTCTGCTCCAGCCCGTGATGGGCAAAGCCCCAGGCATTGCTGTGCTGTCACACCTCTCAAGCAAGGAGCATGAGCACCTAGGAATAATTCCAAGGCCATGTGAAGCCTTGGGAAGCTCCCAGCCTTGCCTCTCAGAGCTGCACACGCAGCAGGATTTCGCCTGTGACAAAGCATTCAGCCCCTTTGCCTTCTGCTGGGCTCCTGCAAAAGGGACACAGATGCTTGTCAAGAGCTTTAAGCATCTCCAAGGCATTTTTCATCTTCAAAGCACAGTTTATATGCTAACCAATACCCACAACCCATCCTGGGCAACAGAACCCATCACCCTCTTACTGACAGGAGAGAGACAAAGTGATCAGAAAGAGAGAAAGGTCACAGAGCAAGCCACTGATAGTGACAGACTCGACCTCCACAGGTTGTTTATTAGATCTTGACACACAGGAGGCTGCAAATTAACCCTGACTCCTCTGACCTCAATACCCCTGAGGCAATGCTGGGAGTCACAGCATGGTTCATTCTCCTTGAGCCTGTCCCCTGCTGGGCCATCAGCACAATAACCCAATGCCCAGCAATAGAGACCCTTTAATGTGAGAACAACCTGCTTGGCAATGAAACAGCAGCACAGGAATATTCATCAGCCCTGGAGGGCCACGGCAGTGCTGCCTGGAAGCAGCCCTGCATTCTCTATCAGCAGAGGGCCCCTGAGCTCACACGCTGTCACACTCACGCACACAGCCCTGCCAACACTGAGCGCTCGAGAAAACCATGAGTCAGGCATTAAAAAAGAATATAATGCAGCTGGCACCAAAATGATGAGATTTTAAAAATAAATCAATTGCTGTGCTGGGGTTTTTTTTTAATTATTTTTGGCTTTTTGTTGTTTTTTTTTTAATATTTTCCTTCCCTAAATTTGTTTAAGGGTATAACCAAGCTTTTCCCTGCAAGCTCGAGGGCTAGAAACTCCTCAGAGACCAAACCCAAATAAAGCCTTATGCAGTATTGACAATCATGATTTTTCAGATTCTGGATTTCAAGGGAATCACAGGATTCCAGAAGTTGAGACTTTCAACAAGGAAAACAACATTAAAAGCAGTGAGAAATAGTAAATTGGCGCTTCCCCATGGGCTGGGGTGGATGAGTTATCCCAGCACTGGGTCAGCTCCGTGTTCACTGTGGTGCCCCACATAGCAAATTCACGTCTGTGCTGCCTGCTCTCATCCCAATTAATGCCTCCCAATTAACTTTTCACTCGTAGCAATCCAGCTCCTGATATTCTCCCTTTCTTGGCCCACCTCCTAGATTTTCCAGTGTATTTGGAGACGAATCTCCCTCTGTCCTTTCTTGGTCATGTTTCAAATCTCTTTAGAGGCCCTTTTCTATTAGCACTCTGTTCCCACCAGGATCTGCAACCCCTCTGAAATGAGGGAGTGAGAAAGGCAGGATATATGAGATCAGGGCACCTATTTCTGCTGGAGAGATGGGGGGGAGGAAGGAGATATTATTTACTAACTAAAACCACTGTTTATTAGCATAGGGAGAATTATTTAAAAAAACCCCAAACCAACAAACCGTGACAGCTCCTCCACCGCCCACCCCGAAAGCTCAGCCCCATCTGGTCCTCCCAGGGGGTTTCTCATCGTGGGAGGACAGCAAGGAGAACCATCCTCCCTCCACTGAGCCACCAAACAACCCACATTCCTGGAAGGAGAAGGTGAGGAGCTATCAGCTGCTTTGGGTGGTGGAAAGGAGATCCTGGGGCTGGCTCCTTGCACAGGATTGCTCCAGAGAGACAGAATTCTGTCAGGAGACATCAGCTCATCCCACGTGGCACCAGGCTGGGGCTGGCAAGGGCAGCTTGTTATGCTTTATTTGAAGCTTGGAAGCACAAACCAATCTCCTGCCCTGGGGAGGGCTGAGGATGGGAATGGGAAACCCACTCTCCAAAGCCTGGCATAATGGATGACCCCTGCCAAAGGCCAGGAAGGGCTGGCGAGCTGGAATGAGCCATTAAGGGTATTAAAATATTAACCTCGCTGGGAGGCTGGGCAGCAGAGCTGCAGGGAAGTGTTCAAGTGTCACCTGTGAGAGGAGCAGGGTGAGGGCAGATGCTGGGCAGGATCGGATCCATGTCATTCCATCAGAGGAGCTTCAACACAGAGCCCTGACGGGGCATGGCAGCTCAGGAGAGGCTGCTGTGATGCTCAGAGCAAGCTGGGAGCAAACTTCGCTTTCATCTGCCTCTGGAAGGGCTGGAGGAGCCCGGCTCAGTGCAGGGAGGTGCTGTGAGGCCCTGGCACTGCCAGCCTCAACACCTCCGTTTAATTTTGGGAGTGCAGACAGTCATTAATTCCCTGCCTTCTGTGGTGACATGTGGCACGGAGCAGATGACTTTCCACCCACACAGCCCTGGCAGTGACCCCTGCCTGTCCTTCCCTGCCCACTGCATGGGGCTCCTGTTCTGACATTCCAGAGCCAGCCCTGGGGACAAAGCAGTGCAGGGGACACTCGAGGAGCGATGGCAGCATCTGGCCACCACTGCAGGGAGCCCAGTGGGGACAGCCATCCCCACCATTGCCCGGGGGCCAGATCAGAGCAGCCCTGATGGATGAATCACTTTCCCTGCAGTAACAAGCTGCCTGCAAAAGAACAGCTCTTGTTCTCCATCTCTCTGTGCTGGGTTTCAGTGACTAAGCCCTGGATCTGTTCTGACAGGGTGGGATGGAGAAGGACAGGCTCCGTGTCCTGAGCGCGTCAAAGAGCCCAGGGAAGCTGCTGGTGGTCCTGGCTGCACCCAGGTGCCAACACCCCAGGGAGCAGGCAGGGCTCAGCACCTGGTGCACTGGGAGGATGGGGCAATCCAGCAGTGACCCAAAGCCAGGTCTTGTCAAAAAGGAAAAAGGACATTTTGGAGAGAGCGACCTAATTTGTGGTGCCAGATTCTCTCCACAAGCCCATGAACATCTATGAACACCCACACACATATACACACACACTTCTTTAACTCTCCAGCGCTCCCAAAGACACCTGCAGACACTGAAATTATACAGTCATAAATGAAACACGCTCCTCTCCCTGCCAGGACTCTCTGAACACACACCCAGCATCAGTAAAACCCAATTTTCTGTCTGTGTTTTGTGGCACAAATGTCCATTGTGGTGCAGCACAGCAGGGCTCCCCTCCTGACTCTGCTCCTATGGTGCAGACCATGGCACCCATCCCCACACAGCCCCATTCCACCTCCCACCACCTGCACTCGCCTGGATTCCCTCAAAAACACTTTTCTCCACCCTCTCTCTTTGTTCCAGGTTTCATTAATGAAGCAGATTCACTGTCAAATACCGCTGGGGGTTATTTATTCATGAAATACCAACACCAAGCAATTCTCAAAGCCTCCAAAGCACTCATCCCAGAATAAGCTCCAGAGCTTTGCAGTGGCTCTTCTCTCCAGCTCATCCTGAAGGGGATTAGTGGGTGTTATCCAACTCTGCTGCCCCTTTTTATTTCCTGCTAATGGTTGAAGACATCAGTGCCTTACAAAGTTCACCATCGATGAGAAAAATAAAGAAATAGGATGTGAGCTGGAGACTAAACCAGTGCCATCTGCTCCCTGAGCTGGGTTTGTAGAGGGATCAGGGTGGGAACTTGATGTTCAGGAGTTTCTAGAGACAGGGCCTGTCACTGTTTCAGACACACAAGGAACAAGGCAGGCACAGCAGAAGTCAAGGAAGCGTCTACGTCTTTATTCAAATTCTGACTCCAATATTTACACATCTGTACAAAGGTCAAGAGATTGGCTACAAGGGTCGCCACCTCTCTCACCTGGATGGTGAACATCACCATCAATCACAATTCTCCTCCCAGAGAACAAAAATGTAAACTATCTAGAAATATGTAAACTATCTAAAAATATACATTGTGTTTTGTTGAGCTGCGTGAGAAAGCAGGACTGCAAAGTCCAAACATTTGCAAGCAAGAAAACCTAGGGCAACAAGGGCCCACTGGCAGCACAGGGTGTGATGCTGTGTCACCTGCAGCTTCACCCAGCACAGCCCAGCCAGGAGAGCTCATGCCCAGCACCTTGCCCTGATTCCTGCTTCTGTCAAACAGGGAACTTCAGAGCTGCTGCACTTGCAAGCCAGGACAGAGCAATATTCACCCAGATTCTGCATCTTTCAGCCCAGCTGCTGCTTGCCTGAGCAATTCTGAGCAGCTCTCCCAACCATGCCCTGGAAAATTCACCACAGAAATGGGCACGAAGGGTGAGTGACACACGGATCCCAGCTGAGGGTGTACTGCCAAAGTCCTAATCACTTTTTTTTTATAATTATATATAACCAATAAAACCCCAAGCTGCAGCTGCAAAGCCCAGATTCAGAAGCAAAGAATTGATCAGCACACGGGACTGGGATCTTGGCTGCACGTCGAGCCTTTGGGGCCCCTTGGTGCCACCACCTGCAGCCCCAGCACCACACTCAGCACAGGACATTGCTGCCCACTCCTTCCCCAGGGGAGTCCCCTCCCAGGACCCCCTGTGTGTCACAAACATTCATTTTTGCTCCCAGCTTCTCTACACTGGAGGTGATGATTTTCTTCACATTTAAGACAGGCAGCCAAGGCAAAGAGAGAAGAGGATGGAAAGTGCTCACCGCTGTTGGACGGCTAACTGAAGATGTTTTCCAGGTTATTTTTAGTATTTTTAGCACTTCCCACACTCACACTACAATTCCAGCTGGGTCTGCTGCACTACAGGCTCGGCTGTGCTGTACTGAGAGCCATCCAGTAAAACACACAAATTATACTGAACATGCAATAAATGATCACCTGAGAAAAGTGGTCTCCAATTTAAACGCAACAGAATATGTGTTTTTTTCTGGGATTTCAACCTTTTCAATTTTTATTCCGCCTGCAGCAAGAGACCATTCCGTCTACAGCCCTTTCCTGCATCCCTACATCATTTAATCATGGATCACAGAATGGTTTGGGTTGGAAGGGACCTTAAAGCTCATCTTGTTCCATCCCCTGCCAGGGGCAGGGACACCTCCCACTGTCCCAGGCTCCTCCCAGCCCTGTCCAACCTGGCCTTGGGCACTGCCAGGGATCCAGGGGCAGCCACAGCTGCTCTGGGCACCCTGTGCCAGGGCCTGCCCACCCTCACAGGGAAAAATTTCTTCCTGACATCTTTATATGTGGAGAATGCAGAAACCATCTCCTACAGCACTGAACCACGAGCCAAGCAAGTCCATTCACACACTGGCCAAGCCGGAATGCTCTGGAAAAGTTCATGTCCATCCCCAGCACTGAAGGAGCTCATGAGGTGGTGGCAGCTTCTCACTTGGGGACTTCCCACCCTGAAACTTTGGCATGCTGAAACTCCTGATTTTAACCAGGTGTCCCAGTGCTGTGCCTGCAGATTTATTATTTCATGTAGGAAAAAAAGTGATTTTCTGGCCAGTACACCGACCACCACTTTTCAGGCACTGTAATAGTGCTGGAAGCTTTGAAGAAAAACCACAATCCAGGTCCTCAGCTGGGAGAAATCATCCTCACTTGAGTGACACTGGAGAAAGCATTTCAGCGGTGCTGTGCTGACATTCCACAGCTGACGAGCTGCTGGCTATAAATTTTCCGGCTAGTCTCGCTCCTTGTGGCAATACTATAATAAACACTTGCAAAAACGCTCTCCCAAAAACCTTGAGGTTGAAAGTGTGAAAAATCCCCCACCAAGCATCAATAATTTGCTGGAGATTCAATAACCTCTCCCCCCTTCTGCCAGAGCGTTTTGAAGCTCACTTCTGCGAGCAGAAGGGCCGGGAATTTAATTACAGCAAAGCAAAGAGAAAACAAACACACCGGGATAAAAGCGAGCTGGGAAAGCACATCCCAAGGGATGTTGGGGTTCACAAGGACCCTGCACCTCACTGCAGCCCCCTCAGAGCCAGCACAGCCCTGCCACATGAAGGACCAGGTGAATTAAACGAGATAGTTTTAATTCTGAGGATTTTTTCTCGTTCCAGGGAAGGTTGTGGTTGCGGTTTCAACCCTGCACGAGCCAAAGGAAATGCAGGAGGTGCTGGCTCAGTCTCCCAGGCAACGTCAGTGCTGGGAGGGTTAAGAAAAGGCACATGAGCCTTAAGAGGGATGGCAAAGCACGGTCAGGAAGTGTGCTGGGAATTGCATGTGTTGGAACCTGCTGCGGTCTGTAATCCCTCCCAAATTCAGCAGGATGCATTTCCAGTGTGCTGGATGCTCCTGTGTGTCAGAAACCTCAGCAGCAAAATGTGGGATGGGATGGGAAATTGGGATGGGATGGGGCATGATGGCACAGGGCCTTGGAGCAGAGCAGGTGCTCTCAGTGGGACAGAAATCCCACAGCAAGAACCTGGGGACCCCAGCCAGGAGAAAACCCATCCCTGTGTCCCCCCTGAGCACCCCAGCAGATATGATGGGCACTGCCAGGGAGACACCAGGGCCCATCAGCATGCCAAGAACAGAGCCATCACACTGGCCTGGGCACACAGAAGAAGTGCAAGGCGTGAAATTATAAAGGTTGTGAGGTCACATACCCAAAACTTAAGGAAATTAAGAATTAAGGTTGCCAGGACAACCTTAATGCAGTCTCCAGTAATTTTGCCTTTGATGAGGGTGTTGACTCCAAAACCACAGGCAGGAGGGTTATCCTAAGGACCCATCTCTCCCCAAATGCCAAAGGTGATGGTGCCAGGCTGCAGCCAGGAGCCCCAGGATGCCCAAAACAGTCCAGAGCTCAGTGTAGGCACCCCAAAATCCACCCCTGGGTACCTATGAACATCCTCAGCTTCTCAGCCCCCTGCAAATGACTTCCTCTGCAGCTTCTCAGTATCTTGTTTTCTCTTCCTTGGGGAACACATAGCTCTTACTTTATTGTACTCTAGCCAGGCACTGCTCTGCATGCACAATTACTTAGCTCCTCATGGCTTGCTTATGCTTTACTCAACACCAAGAAGCAGCAGTATTTCACAACAAATAAAGTGATTAAGTTCCCAATCTCCCTGTTATCATCCCCATTTTACAGACAGGGAGCCAAGGCGCAGGCACAGCGATGTAAAAAACATCCACTCCGTTAGGTGCACCAAATCTGAGACATTTGGATGTGATTTTTCAGAGTGCTTAGCATTAAATGACACTTTCCCCTGCTCAAAGTGCAGCTCTCATTGACTTTGGTTGAAGTTTTTACAGCTTCTCATTAATGCAGATCATTCCCAGAGCAGGTTCATCAGCTGTGCTGAGCGAGGCAAAGGTGAAAAACTAGGATATGATCATGCCATTAAAGACAATTCCATAATGCATATGCACAGAGGGGCTGCCTGAAGGCTGCACAGCAAACCGACCCTGGCACTTCCCAGCTCTAGAGTTCTGCAAATTTGATAACATTTGCTAAAGAGGAGCTGTTGGGGGTTTTATTCTGGGCAGGGAGGAAGGTGTTCAGCCTGGAAAAAGAGGACATTTTCCAGCAGCAGCTGCAGGACACAGCATCACTCCACCTTTGGTGGGCAGAGCTCTCCCTGGAGGGGGCAAAATCACCTGGGGCAGGCTCCTTCTCGACTGCTCCCTGCCCTCTCACTGCCTGTCCCAGAATATCCCATTCCTCTGCCCCATTCTCCCTGCTGCCCTTCCCCACCAGCCCCAAACTGGGTGTTTTTGGCCAGCTGCTCTCCCTGTGTTCAGGGATGGATGATTGCTGCTGGCTCTCAGGGCTAAAACCAAACCAGGCTCCACGCTGTGTGCAGCAATTCAAGTTTTTCAAAAGCACTTTTGAGCTGGACAAATGAAGGCAGTTCTTTGCCTCTAAAAGAGGGAGCACCTCCACAAAACGCCTGCCTCAATCCTCTGCAAAAGTGTTGCCTGGAGGGGGAGAAACAGAAATCTTAGAAAAACAAGCCATCAAGCAAAAGCTGAGACAGGAGGCCTGAGGTCTCTCACCCTAAATTATTACAGGCTGAAAACATCATGAGATGGGTCAGGCCACACCAGTACCAGGCAGTGATTGCAGCCCTGCCTAGGCTGGTTCAAATACAACACACATTCACATGGATTCCATGTGGCATGGCAAAAAAAAAAAAAGTCATTAATGGCAAAATTGCCATTAAACTCAGAGCTGTGATGAGCTCTGGGCAGCTCCTCACCGCCTCACCTGTATCCACTCCCAGTGTGGGAGGTGACATGCTGGAAAGAACAGGAGCATCCAGCCACCCTCCCCCTGTCTTTGCCCTTCCAAGCCATCAGCAAACCAAGATTTCAGGTCCCAGCTCGTTCAGCATTCCCAAGGCATGAGCAAAAGGATTTTCCCATCTAAACCAGATATACATTCTAGCCCAAACAGGAGCTTGGCTGCTCCAGTTTCCATCACTCCACTCTGCTTCCCTGGAAGAGAAATTGGGAATTTGCTTGCTGGTGGGGCCAGAAAGACAAGAGATGAGGTGGAAGGACCCCAGCCCATGTACAGGACCCATCCCCTGCTCCTGGGCCCCATGGCTGCACAGCCCCCAGCCCCAAAGAGGCAGATATGCCCTACACTGCCCCATGGGACAGACCCAGTGCAGGGGCTTTGCTCATCCCAAGCATTTTGCAATGCCAAGCTGGAAAATGCCAGCTTGGGACTGAGACTTCAGCCTCTGCTATGGCATGAATGACTCACAGGGGTTTTCCTTCCCTTTGAAACCCTTCCAGGGTATTTTGGACAAGTTATTTGTCCCACTGGGCTCTTCTGGATCTGATTCTGGAGCAATTGATGAGAGTCATGAGGAAGAGTTGGATTTTGCAGGGAAACTGGGAGAGGGAGGGGCCACAGCCCAGGCTCAACCCCTCTCATTGCCCAGCGACTGGGGGGGTTTCCAATACACATACAAAGTGCCAAGATGTGGTGCTGATAAGCACTTCAGACACGCTGATAGAATTAGATTAGATAAATAGGAAACAGCCAGGGCTGCTGGATCAGATATCCATGTCCTGATTTTTCACAGATGTTCCTATCGATCCGCTGGCAACAGACTGCACCGAGCTCCTCAGAAACTGGGTGTGCCAGGGAGCAGAGGCAGGGAGGGGTGTTGGGAATGCAGATCCCTGTGGAATGCTGGCTGCAGGCAGGACAGCCCTGGAGGGGCCAGCTCTGAGCACCACAGCTCGGCAGCCTCCAGCTGCAGCCCCAGGAGCAGCACCAAGCTCTGCCATAAAGCTCCATCCAGCTGAACCACACACCTGGGTGACCTTCACCAACCCCTCTGAGCATCCTAGATGATCCCAACCTCTCCCAGCCATGGCATGGGGTGAGCAAGCAGCCCACTCAGAAAGCTGCACACAGATGCACAAAGATAGGGGTGAGAGCCCGCAGGAAGCAAAATTGGAGCTTTTTTTTTTTTTTTTTGGGAAACAAACCTGTCAGCTGTATTACAGAAAACATCACACACCTGGGTCAGTTACTAGGGATACGTTCATGCATATGCATCCATGTATGCATAGCTCTGCTGCTATATATAGCACCTTCCATCAAGCAACACTCACTGGCTCAAAAAGAGCCAGATGAATGTCCACAGACAGAGGAACTGAGGCACAACCAGATTATTTACAGCTCATTTCCAGGAGTACTCTTTGAAGTTAGAATCCAATTAATTCTATACCTGGGGAGAGATTTGCTTTGGGTTTTCTGTCCATCTGGGCAAGTTTTTCTAAAGGGCTTGGCTCTTGTCTAGGCACCTGAAGCAGACTGTGTTTTCCAAGGTGCCCAACATCCAGGAGCAGCTCCATGGAGCACAGGTGGGTCTGTCACAAGGGCAGCACTCTGTTCTGGAAGCCACTGGTCACTGAGCCCTTCTGAGGATGCCACCTCCATGGGACTGGTCTCCAGAGGTGAGGAGCAACCTGATCTGCTGCTGCCTTTGCTAGGAACCCATCCCACCCTTGCCTGGAGATGTTGGCACCTCAGAGCAAAGAATTTCCTACCCTGGAGAAAAAGAGGGGTTTGTGCTGGTTTGGATCCCTGAGCAAGCTCAGCCCAGGATCAGAGAGACCAGTGCTGGCTCAGGGCAGGTGATGGGCATTGGTGGCTGGGGAAGGTCTGGACCACCCTGTGCAGTAGTCACATCTCATAAAATCACTTTTTATTACCTAAAACTGCACCCACACTGCCAGGAGGATTCCTCTTCTATCCTCCCTGCAAAGCTGTGCCACTCTGGCTGTGGGCACTCCCTGCACAGACCTCAAAGCAACCACACACTGATCCCACCTTGCAAACTCCTTGGGAGGGGCTGTGTTTAGCCCTGCACTTGCAGCACCCCTTTAATTCTCTTCATTGAGCCTTTCCTGATCTGCAGTGCCATGAGCATCCCATCAGAGCCACATCCCACATCCCATCCCCAACACAAACTAGGAGCCCACAGCCTGGGAAACTGATCCAGGCAGTGCCTGCAAAGCATCACCTTTGGACTTCTGAGCTCCAAATGCACATGAAAGCCCCAGAGGCCAACGTTTCCCAAACAAACAGCTCCCATCAGGAGGGCACAGGCACTGCAGCACTGCCTGCCTTTAATGAGAGGACCCCCAGGCTCCCTCCTGGCTCTGCAGCTCGTGGGGTAATTGCTGCACATTTTCAGCCTTGCCTGCAGCCATATCGTACAGCAAAGGCTGCCAAGCTGTGTCCAGGGCCAGGTGTGTCCAGGAAGAAAAAAGAATAATCAGCGTTTAAAAAAAGGAAGAGAAAAAAAAAAAAAGGAGAGAAATCTGATGCTAAACTCTGTTGAATCCATTTTGGTTTGTTGGGGGTTTTTTTGTTGTGTTTTTTTTTTTTTATGAACCAAATTGGCTGCCATCGAAGCAAATGGCAGATGAAGAAAACATTGACTTTCTGCTTGGGTCAATAAACAAGATAAATTGAGTGGGGAGTTGGACATGGAGCAGGGAACAGCATCATTTGCCTGAGGAGGAGAGAGGGTTAAAGGCAGAGAGGCTGAAGCAGGGCATGGTTGTATCTCATGTAAGGGTGTTTCACCTGGGAGCTCAGCACTGGCAGGCAGGAACTGTGCTGGCTCTGCCAAGGCTTGGGACTGTGCCATGGGACTGGGTGTGATGTGTTTAGAACAGATGATTTCAGACCCAAATCCTGAGATGAGATGACAGGGGATCGCATTCCTGTAACTGAGCACCTGCTGGTGCCGGGGGCTTTGTCCAGAACGGGTGCACAGCCTGTGCAGGGCTGAGACCTCACTGCTGCTGGCCCTGGACTGGCCAGACCAACCCTGCCCCAGATCTGACAGTCCAAGCATGGGATTCAGCTCATCCACAGACAGACATAGGAATGGTTGCTTTGGGCTCTTCCAAACTCACAGGGAGAAACTGGCTCATTTGTGGGTGATCTCCCTGCCCTAAGGCTGTGGAAAAGAGCTGATCCATGCCCTGAGCCCCACAGACCAATCTCCAACAGCTGGAGAAGGCAGCCTTGAGGATTAGCTTAGATACAGACCTAGAGGTGCTCTAAGCTGCTCCTGAGCACAATCAAATCAGTCCCAGCCTACAGCCCCTGGAACTGCTTGTAATAGATGCTATGACATCTATTAATAGATGTAATATTATTATTACATAATAATAATATTATGTAATAATAGTATTACATCACAATTGTAATAATTATTACAATTAATAATTGTAATTATTACAATTTTTGTAATGATTGTAATTAAAAAAAAAAAAAATTGTAAAAAAATTGTAATAGTTGTCCTTCTAGGGAGAAGGCCTTCCTGAGGAGGAGTAAGGCCTTGAGCTCACCCACAGCATTAGGCAGGTAAAACACCACTTGGGAGAGACATTAAAGGCCTGCAGTGGAGCTGCATGATGGCAGAGGCTGCAAGAGATGCATCAGGGACCCAGTCCCACAGGCAGTGATGGGAGCTGCAGGCAGGTGTGCATGTGATGGGAACATTCCTCCCCTCAGGCCAACCAGATCTCAGCCATCAGGCTCGTTTCAGTTGCCACAGTGTGTCATGGTGAAGGATATTGGGTTTGAACCACAATTCACAGCAGTGCAGGACGTGGTTGTCACCATCCCTGCCTGATTAGATCTGTCAGAATCCATCAGCAGGAGCTTTGCCTAGGAACCCTCTCCCCTGCTGCACATTTAGCAACAGGAGATTGATGACAGGAGATTAAAAAAAAAAAGAAGGTAAAAAAGAAAGACAAGAGCAGTGTTTGCACACGGCAGGACCACCCTCCTTCTCCTGTGCATCATACTTCACTCACCACCTTTATTTCAGTGTCTGTCATAATTAAGAAGACTAAACGGAAAAGCCTCCGTGCTAATCCAAGGTCTGTCTCGAGAGGCTGAGGAGGATGCCCAAAATGTAATTTACTTCCTTTAAAAGACATTAGAAGCAGCCACACAGACACGTGGCCTTCCATGGGCCCACCACAAACCCCGCAAACCACCGGGGAGCACTGCATGAAGATCTGATGGATGCCAGGAGCATCCCTGAGTGTCCAGGGCAGCCTCCAGGTAGAGAGGGGAGCTGTGAGCACCAGAAGGGGTCTCAGGGCGGGCAGGGAGCAAGGGAGGGCTGATCCCCTCCCCAGTACCCATGGCAGGATGAGCATGATGATCCCTCAGCCTGACTCACTTCACCCCACAGCGGCGAGAGCGCGGAGCCAGCCCAGTGCTGTGTGTGAGGAGAGCTGAGGATTACCCAGAGCCTCTCCCAAAACACAAGCCAAGACTCCCCTTTGATTACACACACAAGGGCTAAAGCATCGATTTTCCAGCCACTAAGCAGCGGCAGAAGCAAACCTCTGCAAATGTGACTCTTGGAAAAAGAGTCAGGCTGGAGGTTTTTGGAGGCAGAGCTCACCGGAGAGGCAAACCTGGGGATTTCTGAGCAGGAAAACAGCCAGTGGTTGTATTTTTACCATTTCATCCAAACATTAGTGAAAAGTGGGGATCATAGCAAAGACTGAGCTTTACATGTTTCTCCAAGTTTTCCTCCCGATGGAAGGAGCACTGCAGAGCTGGAGCACTGCCCGGTCTCTGGCCTGAGGGCAAGGAACTTGCTTTTGGCATTTGGACTAATTCATATTAGAGGATTCTCATTTAACTTCAGCAATATTCACATCCATCTATCCAAAACCAAACTGGGTGTAAGGAAATGCAAATGACATCAGAACTCCTGAGGGCCTGCCCTGCCACAGGAGAGCGTTCCCAGGAATAAAGCTCCGAGCAGGAGCTGGCATTTTGGGATTGCCTGCAGACTCAGAGGGTGAAATACTGTCTGACTGTGGGCAGGCTGCAGGATGTGCCAGTGCTCCAGCCTCCTCATCTGTAAAACGGGGACAACAGCAGCTACCTGCCTCCCACTGTGCCACACAGTTAATTAATGTTCCTTTGAGTTGTGAAGATTAAAAGCGGCGTAAAACCGCAAAATAGCGGTTTGTTATTGTTATGAATGGGGCCTCCACTCGTTCCATCAGTGCCCCTTAAAGCAGTGCTGCTGCAGACACTGTGAATTGCTCCCAGCAGTTCTACTACTGCTGGCATTCGCAGGGGTTTGACTGTAGACTTCCAAGCAAGAGCTTTGAACATGTTGGGGAAGAAGAAAGAAGAGAGGGAACGAACAGAAATTTCCACCACGTTTTGTGCTTCGCGCTTGGAGCTGATGCTCCCACAACGCTCCCACCCTCCCTCAGGGGCTGGAACAAAACAAACCACAGACAACAGCATCTCTTCACCTCCTGTTCTCCCCTGTGCTTCACCTGCACAGGCTGCCATGTCCTGGCATAGGAAATGTCAGAACAGGTCATACTGCGAGGGCACAGAAACACCAAACTGGGATCACAAGGCTCCTTTGGGAAGAGTTGAAGATACTGTCTCTATTTTTAACAGGTGGGAGAGGTTTGACACAAGAAGCAAACCAGGGGCAGAGCAATGTGGCCTTATTATGCAGGGGCATGGACAGACCTCTTGTTCCAGCTGTTCCCAGATGTTGGCACCACCCAAATCATGTCCTGTCCTCCCAGGGACACTGGAGGGAAGGGCCACAGGAGCCCTCTTCATTCATCCCCTCACTCTGGGGGCTCTCTGGCCCCTGGAAACCTTCATTTACCCTTATCCAATGCCATAAGCAGCAAACCAGGAGCAGCAGCTGCCCAGTGCCCATCACAACCCCTGAGCCAATCCCCAGTCCCTGTCCCAGCCTCATTCTCAGTCTCTATCCTGCCACAGGTGGTTTTGAGTCAATAAAACCAGATTAACACACAGGAAAAGGAAGTTCAGATCCTGCTTCAAGTACTTCAGGCAAGTCTCCTTTTCCCGTCTACGTTTCCTGCATTATTTAACAGAGGACCAGCATTATTTCCTTGGCTGCCCCTTGCACATCTTCCGAGGTAGAACCCCCCTCCTCCTTTGCTGCCTCTGCAGCACCTCGCATTCTGCTTTCCCGACCCTGCAGGCAGTCTCTCTGTGCCCTGGCACTGCAGTCCTGACCTGGAAGAGCAGCCTGTGCCTCTCCATCCCCCCCAGCACTGCCATTCACCCCCTCCAGACCCTTCCAGCCTGCCTGGCTGGAGGGCTGAGATGCCTGCAGCACACCGTGGCCGTGCTCCTCCCGACAGGCACCTTTCATGTTTAATTCAGCGGCTGGTTTAGTTAATCTATTTTTTAATAATTCATCCCTTCCATCTTAATTTTGGTAGTTGTTGAAAATCCCTAATAAAACATTTAGGGGCTCTTTTACTAGAGCAATGGCATGATTTACTTGATGGAATCCAGTCTTTGATGTCCTGTCTTAATTCCCTCCCTCCCACCGTGCCTCAATCCTGTTTATCACTGTGCCGGAGGTAAGAGGTTCTTGTCGAGTTTTTGTAGCACTTGAGACGCTTGGTCAGCGTTAATAATTCAGCTGCCCCGCACAGCTTAGACAAATCTTGTAGCAAAACAGCCTCTGCCTTTTATTAACAGCTCCCTCTGCCAATCTGGAGCTAGGCATGGGCTGGGATGCAGAGCAGAGGGACCAGGCTGAGCATCCCAACCCGACAGAAGCACCAGGAAAACTTCCCAGGTGCCAGCTGCATTGTTGGGAGGATATACACCCTTTTACAACGCTTGTATTTCATCCTCTACAGCCTGAATGGGGAAACATGCTGGGTTTTTGCATCTGTAATTGGGGAGGAACAGATGGTGGAGGCACAGTTGGAAGTAATACGGCCATTCAAATAATCTACACGGCTTGTAATTCCCCCTCTTGTGGAGACACAGGAGGGCCTGCCTCTGCCACAGTGCCCACCCAGGCTGCAGGAAGGGTGGGCACAGCTTTGGGGTTCTTTCTGTTGTTGGGATTTGTTGGTGGGTTTTGATGGGTTTTATTATTTCCCTTCACCTGGGGTGTTCCTTGTGCTCCTCTTGAAGAGATCTGAGGAGCCAACAGCTGACCCAGAGCTGCTTCCAGGGGGTGGTATTTAACTCCCATGTGCCATGTGGAGCACATTTTCTGCCCATACCACCTACATAAGGCAACTCCTGGCTTTATACATGTCTTGATGGTAGAAAAAGAGCAGCAGAAAGCCCCAAGCACTTCAGAGAGATCAGGGAATCACTGCAGTTAAATTTCAAATGGGGATGATGTGAGAAAGAATTATGGAAAAAAACCCCTTCTGTTGATTCATGAAAATTGAAACCTCTTAGGGGAACACAGAGGCTTTGCCATCCCCTCTGCCACCGACAGGTCCTGAGAGTGAGAAAACATAAAATCAGAGTAGGAAAGTTGCCCAAAAAAGCCCAAAGGTGCAGCCAATGTATGGAAATGTATGCCTTGTTCTGCATGATGTAGGTCATGGTTTCAGAGACCTCTGTGCCCTCCAAACACCCCAAATACCACTTTGCTTGGTACCTCATGATGGATGGGGGTTTTCCTCTAGGATTTGATTACTGCTTTGCAGCCAATTGTTTTTCCACACACTCCACATTATGGAAAAGGTCCTACCTCAATACAAAATTGAGAAAATGGATGAAATCTCAAAAAATCCCACTGGAAGGTGTCATCCCTTCCCACTCAGACCCAGAGGCATCCACATCCTGATTGGTGGAGGGGAGAAGGAAAGGCAATTGCAGCAGCAACCCTGGCCCTGAACCCAAGCACCCTACGTCCCTTGGGCACCCTGCTTCCCTACAAGACCTCCCCAGGCAGGACAGAATGGGTTTTTCTCAGGTAGAAACCTCTCTGTTGGGGTTAAAATCTTCCTTGTGCTCACAGAAGCAAATCCAACCTCTCCAAATCCATACCCTGCGCCCGGAACACAAGGGAGCCAGCAGGACGTTACCTTGGCAGCTGGCTCTGCTTTATGGAACTGTAAATATATTTTTTTAATGGGCTGGCGGCAAGAAAGATGTGTTTCCAGGCTCAACAACATCCAAAATTAACTGCAATTCATTTCAGAGGGGGCGAAAGGGGTGGAGGAAGGTGGAATGCAAGCCTGAAACCCGCAGAATATAAAAGCCTTGAAAGGAATTGCCAAAAATCCCCTGCATCGCTGCCTTCTGGCTCTGGGAAAGAGATTAAAAACATGAGCAGCACCAGGCTGAGGCAGACGTCACGGAGGCCACCCCGGGCCATGCTCATGCTCACATAAGGCTCGTCCTCCTTATTACTTTCCTGAAGACAATCCAGCCTTTGCCAGCACAAAGCTCTGCCCTGCTCCTGGCACACCTAAACTGTTGGAGTCCAGGGCATCCCTTTGGATGCCCTGGAACCCGAGAAAGGGAGTTTGAACCCTGGACAGGGAGGTGTGGAGCCGGTCCAGGGGGGTTGGAGACCTTGGCACAGAGCCCAGAAAGACACCAGGTTTGATTTTAGTCCATGGGAGAAGCTTCCAACACTGAGAGAGGAATTACAAACCTCAAGAGTGTGAAAGTAGTAGTTTAGCACAGCACGTGGTGAGAAATTTTGTACTTTAGGAGNTCGGCAAGGAATCAAAACCGAGACTAAACCAAGGAGGTGCTGCTGCCTCATGTGACCAGGGATGACCAGCTCTGGGGATTTCTCACTTCAACATCAGCATCTCACCCTTCTCCTTGTGCCAGAGCATTTCTCTTGGCGTGCCTTCGTTAGCCCCGCTCTCTGACACCTAATTTGAGTGACCCTTTAGTGACTAATTTAATTACCCTGGCCCACAAACTGACAGACAGCTGTTAAAAATGGTTATTGCATTATTAATACGCTCCAGTAATTTCCCATTAAAACTATACTGTTAATAATTTTTTCCCCTGTATTTCTTCCCTCTTAATTAGTCTATTTAAAACTTTGAAGGAATATTCTCTTTATGGTAAATGGGAGCGTCGAGCAAATTACATTTTTGATTGAATACTTCTGTGATAGGCCAGCAAATAAGACCGTTGAGTTGTTAATTATTGTCAGAGTTTCACACGATGCCTGCTAATGAGGCAGTCAATCTTCTCTGCCATTCCTAGAATATTAATGGAAGCCACTGGTATTGATTTTGTCACCAGGAAAGGTAGAAGCTCCTCCTACTTGGGGGGCTCCAGGGAGGGCAGGGGGGATCTGCACTGGGAGGGGACACTGAGGGGACCAGAGACCTTGGGATGGGGTGAGGCAGGAGGGTTCAAATTTGGTGAAAGCTCTGGAAGCTCTTGGATGTGCCAATGGCAGCTTTGTGCAGCTCATGGACCCAGTGAGGGGGCTGGCACATTCCCACAGGGATCAATCCCATCCACAGGCACACCCAGGCAGGACAAGTGACAGAGGTGTGACACTTCCTGCCAGACACGCTGGTCCCTGTCCCCTCCCTCCGCGTCTACCTCTTGATTTTGAAGAATATCAGATTCACCCCTTATCTTTCTGTGATAAGACAATCTTTATCTTTTTTTTTAAAGGGAAATACCTGATCTGTCTGGACTTCAGCAGATCACTTGATGGAGCGATGTACGGAAGTTGTGAGTAAAGCAACCATGAATAAGGATTGGCATGAAACCACGAGGTGGCCCAGAGACTGTACAAAAACAGCCTTTGAGTTGTGCTGGGAGGTGAGACAGGGAGCTTTTTGTACCATTTCTCAAGCCCTTTGGGCCCTGATCCTGTTTGATTTTCACACCAGTTTTCACACTGGAGAATGGAGGAGTTTGCCAAGTCTATCTGTGTCAAAGTCATAGGAATTCCTTTCCCTGTCAGACAACCACTGCCCAGCTCAGAGAGCAAGAGCAGGGTGGGGCAGTGCCTGGTGCCATCCTTAGTGCCAAAGCCATCTCCCTACTAACAGCATCTTGGCCAAGCCAGAGGGAATCCCACCACAAAAGATTTTGTCCCAGGATAACTGAGACTGAGTGAGGCAACCCACCCCAGAGCTACATGTGTCTGTGACCAATGTTCTGGCTGTCCCTGATTTTTCAGCCTTCTGATGTTTTNCGTGTCTGTGACCGATGTTCTGGCTGTCCCATTAATTCCATCCCCCTGGGTGGGCAGGGATCTACAATTCCCTGAGCTCCTTGGCACATTGAAAGATGCCACACGTGTCCTGTTCTTGCATCCAAAGCAAGGATGAGCAAATAACACATTCCTTCCAGGGGAAGGACAAATTGATGGGCTTCTAAGTTGACCACTGGGGTCAGAGAGGTGTTACTCTCATCCCCCAATTCCTGAACAAATCCCAAACCCTATTTAAACCCCAAATCATAATAAACTTTCTCTTTCTCTTCTCACTTCTCAACTTGACAGGTGGGTGTGGCTCTTTTGTGTCCTCTGGCAACACCAGACAGCCTGGATGAACCTTTCAGAACTTAGAGTCCATGGTAGCAGGTGACATGCTGACACAGGTCATGCTGTCACTGCTGCTGCCCAGAGCCAGAGCTCAGGGTCCTCACCCCAGGTACTCCAGCTGGCTTTGCACAGCCAAACCCACACCCTCCCAAAAAATGAGATTGTTCGGGGCTGTTCTGGGAACACTCTGCCTGGCCTGGTGATTCAGGGAAAGATGTGTGTGTGGGAGGGGTGGTTGGAGTGTCTGTGGGAAGGCTCCCAACTCTCTGCATGCCCTGTCACCCACAGCTGCACAGCTGGAGTGACACCAAGAGACAGGGACAGATGGAGGACAATGTCCAGCCTCCGCAGGAACAGCCTCCATCCCTCCCATCCTGAGGCAGAATTTTCTGTGGTTTCTTTTCCACCCAGGAAAGCAGCAGCTTTGCGTGGCTGCTCCCCAGTTACAGGTGGTGTCCCCCCATCCAGCCACCCCTTGCTGCTTCCAAGTCCATCTGCTGCCCACTTGTGCTTTTTAAGCAAGCCAGATGCTATTTGCACTGCAGTGATGTTTTCCATGCTAAAAGCTCCTTTTCTTTTCCCTTTCTATAGATCAGGCTTCAGTAATTCCTCAGGGTCCACTTCCAACCTGGTATTCTATGATTCTGTAAAAAGAGGCTTCCATTTATAATGAATTGCCTGTGATGCAGCATATCCCAATTTCACCTGGAAAAAGGGATCCTGTGACCCTCCCTGAGCTCCCAGTGAGATGCCACGAGAAGCCAATGTTATTCCTCTATCAGTATCACTTCTCAGCTGTGTTCAGGCAAAAATTATGACTTCTACCCCCCAAAAAGGCCATTTCACCCCCCTGCTCTGGTACTGAGGCAAATCAACACAAACCCAGGAGCGCTCCTTCCCCTTAGACCCAGCCCCCAGCACCCAGGCAGGAGAGAGGGAAGGCTTGGCTTGGATTTGCCTGTGGTCACATCAGGTAGGAATGATCTGCTCTTCCCTGAAGTCCTTGTGAAGTCTCTGTAAGGAGAAGAAGCAGCCAGGCCTCCCAACACACCCAGTGCTGAATCCTTGGCTCAAGGAAGCAGAGGGCCATCCCTGCCCCCAGAGCTCTCCCTTCCCTCAGGGAGATGCAGGATGGAAACTGGAGCCACCACCAGCAGGAATGGGGAGTGTGAGCCACCATGGGCAGGGGGGTTGGACAAGATGATCTTTGAGGTTCCTTCCAACCCAAACCACTCTGTGCTTCTGTGATTCCATCAGGTGACGAGCCATTTATTTATCCAGAACTTTACCACAACTCTTTTAAAACTCCTCAGCTCTGGCCCCAGGAGAACCCACAGTCCACACCCAGAGCACCCACAGTCAGAACTAACACCTCCAGCTCGGTCCTGTCTGTGTTTGATACACACTGACTAAAAATAAAAAAAATAAATAAAAGAGAGGAAGTGTGGACTGAAGTGAATAAAGAGACTTCTCCCTGGAAAAGCTCAGTGCATATTTACACAGCATCCTGCCTTAATGTTCAGCTGCTTCATTTGTGTCACTTTAAGCCCTCAGCAGCAGCAGGAAAGTATTAGCTGGGGTTTAATTGTGTGCTGCTGGGTTCTGCACGGCTCCCCATGAGCTGCTGCTGGGACAGAGCCCTGTGGCAGGGCTGGGATGGATGTGACAAGGCAGTGACAGGGGGACAGCCACCAGCCGGGAGGGGACACTCCCCCAACCTGGGACAGACAGAGGACAGCTCTCACACATAGTGAAACATCAGTTGGCATGGAGCTACCCAGACCAGTGGCATCTGGGATGGACCCTGCTGTGCACTGCCCAGGCCTCCTGTTTGCAGGAGACAGGAGTAGGATCTGCCCCAGAACTCATCCAGCTGCTGAGCCAACACTCCTGAATGTGTCCCAGTGCAGCTGGGGGCTCTTCACCCACTGCAGGTCTCCTCTCCAGTCTGCTCCATAAGAGCCACTTCTGTTCCCTCTGCTGGAGGTGAAACAGGCACTGGATTGATTATACACAGGCTGTGGTCCATCCCTGTGCAATCCTCCCGTTTGAAGTAGCCGAAATCTGATCTTACTTATGTTACCTCCTCCCTTGACCCAAACCCTAGGACTCCTTCCCTGCAATACCTGATAAAACCCCACCAACCTGCCCCTGCCCTCTCTCTCTCGCTTTTCACCTTCTCCTCCCTCCCTGGCTCAGGGAGAGGGGAAATAAAATGGATTCTCGTGCTTAACAAAACAGAGACTTGTTTCATCTGTTCCTCTGTCAGCACCTGTACCTCCCTGGACACGATGAGCACTGTAGCCACGCCATGCTGCACATCCCCATCCCTCCTTCCCAGCCCTGCCATCCCAGCCTGCACACCGATCACCCCTGCTGGAGTCCAGCCCTGGGAGAGGCATAGCCTGCAGCAGTGGGTCCCCAACTGCACCCATCTAACTTTTGATAAAAGGCACTTGGTTGCAGTCAATAGCATCTCATAATATCAAAAAACACCGCGGGAAACATCAAGAGCTGAATTGATTATGGCACAGTAATTCTTCAGGCAGTGAAAGCAGGGCAATTCCCAAGATGGGATTATTTTTTTTGCAAGGCTTCACCTAATTTTCTTGATGTTATTTTCCCCCTGCTCACTCCCCAGCCCTCCTTCCAAACCTCTCCAGCTTTGCACTACTCTTTGATTTAGTCCCTGAAAACAATATTTTGCTGAACACAGTTAAGTTTCCCAGCAAAGTGCCCAGGAAAGCATCACCACCACCCGGATTCCCAGGACTGAAACATGTGCAAGCAGGAAAAAGTCAAGGAAGATTTTGCTTTGGGCTTTGTAGTCAGCAGACCCTTTTGGGGAGAGTAGGAAAAGCCCTGACAAGAACTCAAAACATCTAAATCAGAAAAGGAGACCAAATACACAGAGAAAAAGGGAATGATACAAAATCTGTGCAGAGTGGAGGCAAAGGGCAGTGGATTTTCAGTCTGATCCAGCCTCGACAAAACGTGGAAAGGTTTTGTGAGCCAGTGGGCAAGGCCACACAGGACACACCATTCCTGCTCTGTGCAGTGCTGGCATTGCCTGTAAACCACACACTGAACTTTTTGGTGCCTCTAAACTCATTTTGAGCTGATTTTGCTCTTTTGCCTGGAGTTGGAGGGCCAGGGAAGGTCTGCAGAGGATCTCTCCTGCATCAGGAAACTGTGGAATGAAAAGGAGCACCAATGCATGAGCAAAGTTACTCTGAGCTGCCTGGAAAGTGCTGCACTAAAAGGCACAAAGGGTATTTTTTTTTTACTAATAAATAACCCCAAGAGCCAGGGTGACATCCTGGAGTGGAGAAAATCCCTGCAGGCCCCCAGCCAGAGCAGAGGGGCATGGCACTGAGGAGTGGAAACATCACCCTGGCTCTGCTGCTGAGGAGCAGGAGCTGAAACCAATTAACTTCACTTGTCTTCGTGGAGCACAGCCGTCCTGGGTCACTGGCTGTGCCCAGCCCTGGCTGCCCTGGGGTGAAAATCAAACCAGGAGCTTTGCCCCTTGGCCTGAGCTGCCATCCCTCATCCCTCCACAGTGAGACCACGTTCCTCTGCAGCAGCATGTGCAGCCCCCTTTAGCAATTAATAAATCCCCATGAAAATCAACCTAGAGATCTCTCTTTGATGGTGCAGCGTGGCTTTACCAGGGAATGGGGAGTCTGGGGCTCTCCCTGAGCTCCCAGGGAGGTGCCTTTCCCAGAGCCCTTTACAGGCCTGCAAGGGACAGTATCATCTCACAGTGCCCTAAAAGCAGAAGGACAAAGCTGCCCTGTTTGTGTCCATCTCCATTCCTGTCGTCTCCACAGAGGTGGTTTTTCCCCCCTGGCTGTGGAGCCTGTCACAGGTTCCTGGCACACTCCCAGGAACATTTTGGCTCCACTGAATTTTATTAGTTTTGTCCTTTGGCTGAAGGGATCCAGCAATAGTTACAGGAAATAAAAACAGGAAAGGAACAGTAGATCCCATCCACATCAGGCAAGTTTTGGGCAACTGAAATCTCATCAGAACTGGTTTTTGGATAGTACCAGTTCTTTCCACTGAGTTGTGTTAAGACATAACTGAAGAGAAGGCATTTCCCAGTGTCACTGCCCCACCTGGGCATCACCCCAGCACCCTGTCTGGGTGGGTATGAGCTGCCTGCTCCTTCCTCCTGCAAACCTCCTGGTCCCTTTCTCAGGCAGGAGACGCACACAAAAGCAAAGGTAATAAAACTCAAACAGGGGTAAAAAAAATTGTAATTCAGGAAAAATAGTACAGAGAGGCCGAGGGGTTGTGCTTTGAACAGGCAGCTACAAAGCACACTGCAGCCGCTGGTTAACAGAAAGCAAAGGCAGCGACATAAAAACAAACAGCAACATCAAACAGGGAGGGAAAAACACCTTTCAACACAGGAACCCAAGGTCTGATTTTGCTACCTTGCATCACCCTTTCTGCTAAGCATTCAGAGTGTGTTAGAGCCTGTCCCCTCCCGCCAAACCCTTGGCAACACTGCTTGTCTCAGCCCTGGCAGGATCCTGCTCCACACAGATCCCACATGGATGGGAATGAAACTCCAAAAAGGAAAAAAAAGAAAAA
>VXBB01021276.1:3417-19249 GCA_013399915.1 Illadopsis cleaveri
GAGGAGAGAATGAATTTATGAGACTTTGTCTTGGCACACTGGAATTGAAGTAAAGCATAAAGGTGTAAATAAAAATGGATTATATACGTTTTGATCTGACCAAAGGACAAGCTTCCTGCTTTGAAAGCGTTTTGTACAGAGGTTGATGGCAATACAGAGCTGTCTCAATTCCTCAAATTATTTGTTCCTAAGATTCAAGTGAAGTTTTTTTCAACAAAACCCAATATTGTATTGTCTGCAAGCACACACCAAGCCTTCAGTAAATTTGAAAATATGCTAAGTTTAAGTTTCAGAATTCATGAAAATAAAAGGTTTGTGAAAAATGGACTTGTGATAGGAAGACAACTATTTTCACCTTTGTGTAGCACATCCAGTCTGAAATTGAGGCTGGCTGGGCTTTCTTACATCATTTATTCCTCTGCAAAGTGGAGGCACAGAAGGATATAATCCTGAGAGAAAACCTGCAAACAAGTTACTAGTAAATGATAAGAGGGAGCTATAAGGAAACTCTGGACTATGATGATAAAGAGCCTTGTGTTCCCTCTGAAATATGTAGTCAATATTTGCTCTGTAATACATTTGTTTTATCTTTAGATAAGCCATAAGCTACAGCCATATCAGTGTCATAAACCAAAGTACTTTTTATGCAGCACAGGCAGACCTGACCTTCATGCTCACTTTCAGTCAGTGTCTCAGGCACAGACAGGGCTGTGCCTCTTGCACTGCCCTTGATCTGCTTTATGCCAATGGTTACTCTGCAAAGTCCTGTAGGGATTCTGTAGCCCAGGATGGGCCTTTTGCTGTGGTATGCTTTATGAACTCTGCCAATGACAACCTTTCTGTAGCCCTGTGAAATGGGACTTCAGGGCTGTGGGGCAAATGATGGGTATTTTAAAAATTGGATACATTCTAGAGGACCTTGTATAGGAATCTCCTTTTTAATTTCTACTCCTATAGTAAGGTGCCTGAGTAAATAAATAATGGTATCATTATCAGTAACTTCTTATTCTTTCTTTGATTTTTGTTTTCTTTAGATAAAGAAAGAAACAATTGACCTACTGGAGAAGAGTATTATAAAGCTGTGCAGAGATGGATCTGTGAAGCTGGGACTCTTTTAATGAGTTTACCCACAAGGAAGTAATTTGCATAGTGATTTCCATTTTACTATATCCTGCCTGCAACTGCGTTTTGTCTTTTCAGAGGTCTCAATACAGAAGGCACATTGCAACTTTTTCTGAGTTTTCTTTTAATAAAAAGCCAGACGTTTTGTTTGTAGTTCTAGTATTATTTTTATTGCATAAATAATGTCATACTGAAATCAGAGTTACACCGCTTCCACCTGCTAGATTTACTACTGTCTGTCACTAGTAAAACTTTGAAGATGAGCAAACATGGGTGAAAGTCTTTGCACAGCACAGTTTTCTGTTCCCTCCCTGTGCTGTCCCAAATGACACATGTATTTCTCTCACGAGAGTGGTAATTGAGTTCTTGCCCTTGGAGGGTCTTCGAAAGAGTTGTATGAATTTCAGTAACATGTTAAAAAGGTATTTTTCACCTATCTGTTCTAGAGCTGGCCAAATGCTGCTTTTTGCTTTCACATGATAAATTATCTGTATATTACACTGAGGTTTTATTTTGGTTAAACTAAAAAGTATTAATTTTGCAAAAAGTATTCTTAAGTTTGTCCAGTTAAAATAAAATGAGGTGATCTCTGGGGGATTCTTTTGTCATTGCAGATAGTAGGGAATGGATGGATTCTTTTTCAGAGAACGAGATTAATAGAGATGGGGAAATCATCAGTATCTTGGATACTGATTGATCCAAATTGGATATTTTAAAAATGAGTAGTCCTTCTATGACAAAGAACACACAACCTTTTCATGATCTTTAATTGCATCTCAGTCAATAGCAATGAATGTAATAGGTTAAGAAAATTGGTTTGGTCTTCCAAAGCAATGTGCTCTGTCCAGTGCTGTCTCAGCACCTGCAGTCCTCCCCAGTGGAATCAGTGCAACTGGAGTAGAACTCCTTCCATTGTATGCCATGTTAGCTGGGCAGCTATGGAAGTGAAGGGAGAAGAAATAATGCATCTGAAATTACACAGAAATTCCAGTATCCCTGGAGTACCCCATGCAGTATCCCTGCAAATGAATAAGACATAATGAATCTTAATGAGCTGTGGAGCAGGAAAAATGTATCTAAACTTTTTCAGGAGGAATGAACTGGACACGCTGATCAAAGTACACAATCACTTGATTGGTACAGGCTGATCATGGGGATCCAGGCACAAGTGCAGAAAAGAAGGAAGAGAGGGATCTAGTTAATAAGTAATTCCTCACCATAATGCAAGTTTGAACAAACAATACAGTCTCTCAACAATAAAGACAGTATCTCAGCTGAAACAGTCTCCAGCACAAGGATATTACTCCTCTCTCTCACCAAGAAGAAAATGAAAAACAGTACAAGTTTTCTTCCCAGAGAAGGAGAAGCCCAGCCTTCCAGGTGTCCAGACAACAGTGCATTCAAACAGCAGAGGCTGCCAGCTTGGAAGCCCCAGCTCACCATTGCATCTGTGCTCTCCAGCTTCTTTCTGACAGGGGCATTCTGCCTCACTGTGGGAGTCTGCCTTGTCCTGTCTGCAAACAGCGTCAGAGAAATACAGGTTGGTTTGGGAGTGGTCTTCTTGATATTCTGTAAAGAAGAAACCAGGCCAGGTTTGGAGTTTTTTGCTTCTGAATAAAGATGATAGCAATGGCTTCATGCCTTGGACATGTGTCCAGCACTTGTATTCCTGTGAAAATCTTCAGAGGCCATCAATAAAATCGGAGCACTGGGTGATTAACTGGGTGGTAATATCTGAAATATGGATGATAATTACTGCCACTGGCTGCTAATACCAGAATGTTGTCATTATTTTCTGGGGTTTTGAAGGGAAATAAGCAAAGCCCTCAGCTATTGTTTGACACTATAAGAACATACATGTTTTCTGGGGCAAAATCTTGAAATACAGGGACCCCTAATGTTTAAATCCGTCCTGCAGAAAAGGTTATTGAGACCTGTGGTATTTTGAATAGACTCCTGTTTGGAGCCAACACTCAGCACTACACCCAGGCTGTTCAGCGGGGTGGGCCATGGTGCATGTGGGGATTTGTCAAGTGTTCTTTGGTCAGCCAGCCCAAGGTGCAGGAGTGTTCTTCACTCAGCACTCCTTTGTCAAGGAGCAGATGTGAAAGTTCTGCAACAGTCATCAAAAGGCTCTAAACCAGCTTTAAACTAGGGATAAATTTTGTGGTTGTTCATCCAGGCCAAGTCCTCACTCTGCCTCCTCATTTTCAACAATGGTTTTGGCAGTCCAGAGTCACTTAGAAGAGAACAGCTCTGAGAAGCCTTGGACCTAAAACACTAACCATTTCCTATGAACATGTCCTTTATTACCATATATTTATTGTTCATTTCTCTGACAGATAGATTATTCAGATAAATGCTCAGATTGTTCAAAGCTCCGTGAAAATTCCTCTAACTGGAACAAGGAATGCCACTGTTCTGTTAATTTCACGCTAAAGGAAGCTATATTGGTAAGTGGGTGCAAAAAACTAACTCAAGTTGGTACCACCTGTTACTTACATCCCTAATGATAAAAGACAATAATTCTGTTCTGTAGAGCTCCTGACTGAATTTGCTTTGTACTTTTTCAGAACACGTAGTGCTCAAAATTTTACATTTTTGCTTTTGTTGTTCATTTTTCTATTTATAACCAAGACCAGGGTCCTTGGCTGGGAGATGTCCAAGGAGAAGAAGGGAGTGGAGGAAATGGTGTTTGATTGTGGAGGTGACCTCTCTCTGTATCTTTCTCTGAGTCAGTGGCAAAGCCTTGCCCTTGGTCTGAGGTTGGTTGTTGCTGCCCTGCTAAGAACTCAAGTGAGAAGGAAATCTGAAGCTCTGACCACTTTACATAAGTAGATCCCTGTAGTCATTTTTACAAGGGTTGTGCTGCTAATCCCTCAGGTCCTTGAAATAATTCAAGTATAGCAGAGTGATTCTGAAGTTTCTTTTGGAAAAAGTATCCTTCGTTTCCTGCCTTAAACTACCAGGTTGTGTTGTTGAGACTGTTAAAATGCTTCATGTTCTGCCAAAGAGATCTTATACTGAATAAATGGTCCCTTAAAATTACAGTGCAATTTAAAGTCACTTTAGGGTTCTTCAGTATTGAGGAGGCTGTTAAAATACTTTGTAATTCTTCAGATTGCAGTGATGTTTGAGATGAGAAGTCAATTTAACTGAGTAATGGGTTTTTTATAGTTGCATAATTACCTTTCATGTGTGATTTTCCCGTCTAGAATTCTCCTTTTAATGTGAAGGGTTTTGTGCACCTTCTTTATGGAAAATAAGTGTCTGTCTCTACAATATGATTCATAGTCATTGCAAGTTAATGGCCAGCCATGCTATCTTGAGTAAAATAATTATCAGGCATTTTTATTTTCGGTTTTGTTTGGTGATTTAAATTATGTTTAATTTTGTGCCAAAACATAAGAATTTACAGTTAGGGTAAAGATTAGATTCTAGCCCGTGACTGCTGTATTGTTTAGAGTGCAGTTACAGACATTTTAATGTCTGTACTCTCTTCCCCTCTTTTTTAGCGAGTAATAGGATTTCTCGCTGCCTTCATGAACTCTCCTTATTGAAGGGATTTATCCTTGGATTCTAGGGTGATGTTTTTATGTACTATGGTCTGCAGAACTTCTATCAAAACCACCGTCGATACATGACGTCAAGAAGTGACGCACAACTGTTGGGCCGAAATATAAACGTGAGTTTTCTTTCTATGTTGTGAGATCAGCAGCACTTCCAGCAGGTGTGCCTTTGACCATATGGAGAGCTAACTAGGCAGAACCATAAGTGTGTTTAGGTGGCTCTAGGGAATAATAAAGTACAGATTTTCAGTGTTTGGTCCCAGCTTTTATGTTTGTTAGGGCCATTATGTCTAATAAGTTAATAAGAGAGGAAGGTTGGGGGGAGGGGGAGAATAAAAGATGTCAGTCCAGTGTTGCAGTTCTCAAAGCTGCACCTTGTAGTGCTGATGAAAAATACATTGTCTTTTTCAAATAAATATACAGAAAGCTTTTCCTTCTTGTGTTGTCAGTTTTCTGAGCCAGAAATATTTTAAGCTGTGCTTTTCTTATAGGGCTAGGGAATTAAGTTATCCTGTCTTTAGTTTGGCCATCTGGCTTTGGAAGCGGGCAAGGAGCAGGAAAAGGTTTGTTCTGAAATTAATGATCATGTAGCATTCTAAGTATGCAATTTAGAGGTCTAAAGAGGGAGTAGACAGCATCACCTGCAGCAGACTTGCATAAGGAAACTGGAGAATGCAATCATGGCATTCAGATTCTTTTACTTACAAATCAAAAGCATATTTTCTTTGGCTTAAATGTAGCACGTCTTAATATACACATAGTCCTCATATCCTTTCAGTATATGTGATGGTTGTGCCATAATAACCTGTTGTTTTTATAAAATACTTCTTACAACTCTCCAGACATGTTCCTCATCTCTATTCCTCTTACAACTCTCCAGGTGTCCTGTCAGCTTGTTTGTTTGCATCTAGATGCAACTGCTTTTGGCTTTTGTGCTGATCAGATACACACCTCCAATATATGGAGGTACTTGAAAATGTCTCTGTGTGGAAACCTGAAAATTTAGATTTATAGTTCTTATAAAATGGGATATAGGAAAGATGTGATAAAGCTGAGGTGGACTTCTGGTTTTCAGAAGATTTGCCCTTGTTGAACTGCAGTAATGTGGCCAACTACATCTACTGTTCTCCAGCACTAATGCAGCCCAGGCCAGAATTAGAAAGAAGGAAAAATAAGATGTTCTAGGGTAAGCCAAGGCTTTACTGGAACATTTTCAGTTGTAGCCATTTTACAATAGCAGATCCCCAAACCTGTTTTTGTAGTCTGGAGCCTGCAAGTCGGTAGCAGAATTTGGTGAAGACCTTAAGTTTCTGTACCTAGATATGGAGGGTGTCCCTGAACTACAGCCCCGATCATTTGGATGTCTCTCTAATGTGACCAAAAGGTACTGGAGACTTAATTGTTCAGTGCCTTTTCAGAAGTGGGCATGGGAGGACACCAGCAAACTAAACTCAAACCCCAGGTCTGTGCCTGATTGTTGTGTGACCTTGATGCAGATCCAGAGGAGCTACTGCGCGCCCTTCAGCACCTACAGGAACGGGACCCCGATGGCACCGTGCGGGGCCATTGCCAACAGCATGTTCAATGGTACGTGGGCAGCCCCCTCTGCCCCCTACTCATTCCCTCTTGGAGCTATTCCCTTACCCCAGCCCAGGGGAGACCTCGTATTGCAAGGCCTCTTCTTTCTCCCACAGAAGGCTTTGTTTGGTGGTGCTGCTGCGCTGGTGAATGTGAGGCTCTGCTTCCTACTGTTTAGTAACTTGGCCCTTGTTTGGAAACTGAGGGAGATTTCTCATTTTCTAAAGCTCTCTTCCATGTGAATGTACAGCAGGAGTGAGGAATTTAGGTCCTCTTGAATTAAGGAATGAAGATCCGACAGATTTAATGTATTTCCTTGCTGAAAAGCACATTCTTCTACAGTGATGGGAGAGCCCAGATTCTGCCTTCCCACAATTATGTGCTTAAGAAGGAGGGATTCTCCATGTTCTCTGCATTAGTTTGGGTCTTTGGATCTACATGGTTTCATTTTTGTTCTTAGAATGCTGGATGCATACATAGTCTTAATTTGATCCTGGATTTGATCTTTGTAGTAATCTAGTGGGCATAATCTGCTTATGAGTACACTTGGAATATTTCAGAATGTGTCTTTGGAAGGAAAAGCAACAAAAAAAACTGTACAGACTTTTCTCCACTACCCCATCTTTTTGTCTTCCAATTTCTACCATTCCCTGCTCCCACTCTTTTTTTAATCTGTTCCATGCAGCAGCCTTTGAGAAGGCAGCAGCTCTTTCCAAGCAGCTGTGCCACCCACACCAGGGGACTTGTGAAAGCCAGTTGCATTCTATAACTTCTAGATCCATTTGATTTTCATCTGCCTGCTTGCCCACCTGCTGCCCTGGAAGTGTGATTTACTGGGTTGGGCTCAGACCTAGGCCAGCAGAGCCCAGCTGTGTGCAGCCCACACTGTTCTGGAGCACATGGGGGAGAGTCAAGACAAGCAACTGAGCAGGCAGAGCTCAGAGCACTGCAACTCCTGTTAATGGAATGGTGACAAATAGCTGGGGATGTGGTGGACCACAGAAGGATCACTTCCCCACAAGAGTGTGTCTGAGCTTTAAGGAGCTGCGTGACAGGTTTTGTAGGAGGAAACAGAAAAAGTATGTTTCCATTTATGCTTATGCAGCTGAGTTGTGCTTTTCATGTCTAAAAGGCAACCCCTCCCCATCTGTATCATCTGATTGCCGCTGCCCATCATCCCATTGTCTGCCTGGGGTTTACAGGGCTGTTAATGAGTCCTATAATGTTTTTGCCTAATGTTAAACTAATCTATGTAGGAAAATAATAGTGGATAAAAACAAGTGCTGTTCACACACTGAAACTGGATGGCAGGGTTAGGCACAATTTTAACTAAATGGGTTTTGATTGAAGAAAGTGTTTCTGTCCAAGTTGGTAAGCAAGCTCTAATTGGCACAAAACTTGAGCAAAGTTTTCTCCACAGGACTGCATTCCTCTGATTGTGCTTTTACCTCTACCCTAGTCCCACATCATGTATAGCAAAGAAAACATATCATGTATAGCAGAGTTTTGGGACTACTGTCAAAGGAATTCTAGGGGAAACTAACTAGGGCAGTAACTTCTGTAACTAGCTAGAGAGCTCAAAAAGTGTTTTGCAAAGAAGTAAGTCCCACAGGAGTTGATGGACATGAGGAATGTGCACAGCATACACAGGGATTGGTAGGAAATGTTCAGCCTTTAAAACTTCAGAATTTCCAAGACTCTGGTCCCTGAATCCCTTTTGCGAAATGTGTAGTGCTCCATACACATGATGAAACCTTTGCCAGGATGTTCAGGTTTTCTGTCCACTTGAAAGATGCTTCAATGTGACATTTTTTTTTAGTCATGCTGGCAATTAGAATTACTGTCTTTGACTCACAGATGTTGCTTATTGTATTCCCTGCAGATACTATTGATCTTTTTTACAGTCGTAACTCATCTGTGATTCAAGTGCCACTGCTGAAGACTGGGAACAGTTGGTGGACAGATAAAAATGTGAAATTTCGCAATCCTGAGTCATACAATCTCTCTTCTGCATTTGCAGGTAAGAATGGCTCTGCTGGTGGTCCTTATTTTTCAGTGGTTTCCCTATCGCCCCCTTCACGTGTCTCCCATTCTGAGAAAAAGCACCTTTGGGAGAAATATCTCCCAAAGCAAGTTGAAGAAGCAGCTTTAGAGGGTGACTGAGAGCAGAAGGCACATTTAGTCAAAATATCACCTTTTTGCTTTTTTAATCAGTGACCACAGAAATTGAGAGAAAATGGTTTTGGAAGACTGAAGTTAGCCCACATCAACACCCTTCTTTATAGTTTCTTGTAATGCTTAATCTGTCCAAAGAAAGCAAGAATGCAGTTGCTTTTTTTTTTTTTCCCTGTTGAAAACATCTGTGAAGGAGAATTGCATGCCCCATCTTTCCTTCACGCCTTTGCAGATTCTTGGACAGTTGTGAGACATGAGAGGCTGCCTTTGTCACTAGTTCTTTCAGACCTATTTCCTAGGGCTGTTTCCTTGTTATGGCTGATCTCTATTGAAGTGGGGCTAAAAGCTGCCTGTTGTGGATCAAGGGCAGTGCTGTGCTGGCTGCAATATGCAAGAGTTAATTATGTAAGTAATTTTCATGGCACAGATTCTAAATGTCATAGGCTGTGCCATTAGATTGCAAAATGGTGCCTTTCTGGTTATACAGGGATATATTAATGTGTAAAAATGAAGGCAAGCTCCTTGACAATGTTCTTGGCAAGCTCCAAGAACATGTGCGGCACTTTGCCGACAAGAATCCAGAATAAACAGTATTTTCACTTGTGCAAGTCTCTTTGTGTTTCCTGTGCTTGAAGGTTCTAAAGTGTAGTAGCCCCTGGGTTAAAGTGTTAAACTGTTCATTCATGTTTGAAGTGAGTGGGCATAATTGGAGATGCTATTATCTGGCATATATATAATTTTGGACAGTGTCTTGTGTCTCTTCCACAGCTCATACGCCGTGTTGGTTGTATGAGGCCCAGAATCTCAGCACCACTGCTTTCACTGACAGTGTCTTTCCTGCTTTGTCTCTCTGTGACCAGGGACAGCCAGACCCCCTTACTGGCAGAAACCAGTGTATCTGTTGGACGAGGAAGATGAGAGGAACAATGGTTTTGTGAACGACGACTTCATTATCTGGATGCGAGTGTCGGCCTTTGCCACGTTCAGGAATCTCTACCGGCGCCTCTGGCGGGTGCGGCACTTTGCCGAGGGCCTGCCCGCGGGGAATTACACCTTCCGCATTTCCTACAGTATCCTTTGGGATCCCCTGCTCCTGCCAGGGAGCTACAGGGAGATGGGAGTGAATGGGATTTGTGTGGGCAGCCGGCAGAGGGGCCGTGTGGAACACCCCTGTGTCAGCAGAGCCCTCAGGGATTTGGGCCACGTCCTGACTGACAGGAGCCTTTGTGCTGGTGCAACTGCCCCCTCACGCCCAGCAGTGGGAACTCTGCTGACTAAAGCACTCCTTTTGTCAGCAGGAGTTATGTCAACATGACCATAAATTTCTCTTCTTTCTCAGCTGATAGAGATGTGGTTTTAAACGTTCTGTCATGGTTCTGTTCTGAAAGCTTCCATGGGAAAGATGAAAGGTAAAGTCATATAACATTCTGGCTACAACATACTAGGTAGAGGTGAGCACTTACCCTCACAGAGGCTATGTGGAGTATCACAATAAGCTTCCCCAAAGGCCCGTTTTCAACTGGGCTTTCATAGCAAATTAATGCAGTAGCATTCCTATAAATTATGAATCTGAAATTTACAATGTTTTTAAAAAGGAAGTATTTCCACATGCACACAAAGACTGTATCTAAAATAACTGGGTTTCTTACCACCAGCTGCCTACCACCTCCCAAAAACCAGCTGAGTTTTTGGATCCAGAATAGCAGAAACATCACCAATCAGTCAAAGCAGTTTTGGCAGCAAATGCAGACCTCAAAACCCTTTATGCCTTGGAAAGCTTTTTGAGCATTTAACCACTGCTTTCTTTTCTCCTGAAAATAGTGTACACTTTGTTAGCAAAATCTTAACATCCTTCTCTCAGATTTCCCTGTTACCAGATTCAAGGGGAGGAAGCATGTGATTCTTTCAACTGTGGTGTGGAGTGGCGGAAGTAACCCATTCCTGGGAATTGCCTATCTGGTTTCTGGCACAGCAGCAACCCTGACAGGTTTTGTCATAACTGGAATCCACTTAAAGCTCAGGAAAAAGAAAACATACTTTCAGAAGCAATAAGGTTCACCTGACTTTCTGAACAAAGACAGAAGTGTGCAGTGAACAAAGAAGGTGCAGCACAGACCTTTCACTCTTTCCCCTGAGTTCTGGACCATTTGCAGTGTCAGATTTGGTGAAAGTAAGCAAACTGAGGGGCAGGGCTATTCCATCGTCTGAAACCAAACTTACCTGAGGTGCCACTCTCATTGGTGTACCTGTGAGCCTAAATTTGTTTCTTCGGAAACTTGAAGTGAGATGAGCTTCAAACAACAGATATCACAGCAGATCAGAATCACAATGGCAAAGAAATTATGTGGCACCAATGTCTGGCCAGAAGTCAGGGTCCATATTAATTTCTTACTCAGCCCATAATTCAGACAACATTTCTCTTAACTGAAATGGAGCTTTGGATGGGTAAAAAGTGAGGTCTTGATCCAACAAAAAGCTTAAGCATGTAGAACTTACTGCTAAAATCTGCTTGTGGGCCACATACATGTGCTGAATGGCTTGGCTTGGGTTTTATCTACCATTTTCAGCTATGCTGAAAAAAGCAACCAGTTTACATCAGTATATTCGCTCCAGTTTGACACCTGATTTGTGGTTGAATACAGGGCGTTTATTAGGAGTTTGGAGTTTGTTTTGACCAAATCTATTGGATTTATCTAGCACCTGAGAGCTGGAGGGCATCCAGTCACTGATTTACATTTTTTTAGACTATGGTTTAATAGAAATCCTAAATGAAAATCTCCTTTAATGCAAAATTTTTTAGCAGAACTATCTACCTAATTTAACTATTAGGCCAAAATTTCACTCCTACTTACCCCACCCTTCCATGTGAAAGTTCACAAATTCTTACATGACGCAGAATGGTAATTTATTGTCAATAAAAAACAAAGCACCAGAAAATCTGCCAACTTAACTTAAAACATACACTGCAGCTCATGACTAGGTTCATCAGTGTTCATGTTTCATGTTCAAAATTTTACACATTTAAGACTTATTTCTAGTCTCACAAAATGAAGGAACAGCACTGAAAAATGTAGGTCAAGCATACCGTGGTAGGTGTGAATTTTTTAAAATAGTTTTTTTGTTGTAAAAATGCAAGTGGAATAAAACACTTTCAGTTCCTTTCATAAGTATTTTATGTGTCTTGTCTCTCTCCTAAAAAACCTTCTGACTAGAACAAGAAAGGCACCTGCATGTGCCTTTGAGAGTGTCTGGGGCTGGGCATCTGGTGACCTGTGACAGATGGTCCCTGCTGAAAGAGTTTGCAGCACAGAAGGTGCAGCTTACTTGAAGTTCTGCTTTGTAGCTGAGCAGCAGAAGGGGAGCTCCTCTAGTTCCCAGCCCAGCCTGGGAAGACAGTCCTGCTCCACCAATGCTTGGTGCTGACCTGGGAAAGGTGCCTGTCCCCTCTATCCCCTCTTCCTGCTTGGGATCAGTCACCTCCATCCTGAAGCTGTAGAAACAGGGCTCCTGGATTTCAGCCCTTGCACCTGGATCTGTCAGGAGCTGTGGAAGAACCCCACCCCTCACTGGGCTGGACAAGACAGAGCATGAAGCAGTGCATTCAACAATGCTTAAGGTCGTTAGTCTAAATCACTTTTAACAGTGGGACATGCTCCTAAATCTTTTAAGTCCTTTTGAAAATGTAGTCCCATGCAGCTCTCTGGAAAATCCTAATGGGATTTCCTGACAAAGCTGAACTTATGTTTTCTGGCCCCTAACAGACCATAGGAACGCCTTTATTTTTCTCTTTCTCTTTCTTGTTTATGTTGGGTTTTTTTCATTGTCTGAGAAACTGACTTTCAAGAAATGATAGGGGTGGTTAAGTCACCATGCAATTGTCACTGATTCCATTTTTTCATGAAGTATCTGGTAAAAAAGTTAGTAAAAGGAGACTGAATAAAGGGCTATGTATTTCAGTGAGTCAGTGTCTACCAGGAAAAAATGTTACCTAGAAAACACAGCCCAGCAAGTAGTGTTTGCCCATTACCTCCCAGAGGTTTTTGCAGGAACATCTTCTCTTGAAATATAGATTGTCTTCAAACCCCTCCATAGTGAAGACCTGTCTTCAAACAAGTCTTTCTGTTTTTCCTGAAGTTGTCTTTGTTAATAAACCCAAAATCTCATTTTTCTTCTTACCACAGCTCTAAACGTGCCTTACATCTTTCTGGTAGCCTCTGAACAGTGTCCTTGGAAGCTGCTGCTCCAGTTCCAACTGTTTCTGTTGTTATCTCTGAGAAGCTCTGCAGTGTCTGTCTGGTTCAGGATGGTGCTGCCCAGACCAGAGCAATGGGAATGGCAGGTCTGATTGATTAATGACTCCCAGCAGATGGAATCTGCCTTGCTCAAAAGGGTGGAAAATAATTGTTAGCAACCTCCTCACCCTGCCTTTTGTGCCAGCACTGCAGCCATGCTGTGGTCTGCCCCTGCACCAGAGCTGGCACAATTGCACCTCCTCGAGAAAGCTTTGCAGGTGTGCTTGCCAGTGCCCACACTGGGAATGCTTCTCTATCTACATGAAATGTTTGTTGGATTTGTTTATGCTGCTGCTGCTGCCTTATTCCCCTTCATGCAGGGGCTGGAACAGGAGTGAGAGGCTGGACTGAAGGACTGGCCTGACCTAACAGGAAGATGGTGAAAGCCATCATTAACTTCTCCTCATTGTGCCAGGTCCCAGGGGATTGTCCCCTCTTGTCAGCTGCTGATAGCAGCAGGAGGCATGAGCCCAGCCAAATATCCAGAGGGATTTGAATTAATTTATCCTGGCTATTAGGAGATCATTAGGTCAGTTGGAACTAAGGTTTGGAGGACAGAGGTTTGAAGCAACCAGAGATGTTGCACTTTTCCTGAGGTACAAATTTCTTTCAGAATACCTGGAGTGTTATGACCAGTACTGTGTCTTTGGCACCGTGCTGCTTTGGCCTTGGACGTTTGATTTTATGAATTAAGATTTTGTGTCTTGATTAAAGAGGAACATTTTAAAAAGTGCCTTGGTAAAACTTTCCAAAATAGAATTTTAATTAGCTTATCTATCAAACATACTTCCACCAATGGTGAGTGGGCTCTTTTCTCAGAGAGACTGACTTATGTAGACTTGACAACTCAGTGCAAAAATGTCTGGGTTTATGACTGCTGAATGACATTGAGCTGTACCTGTAAAGTCTTTAGTCAACAGCACCACTGTGAGGGCTACAACACTAAGCCATAAAAGACTAACTGCCATTATTTGTAATATCTTGACATATCAAAATTATTAAATTGTTGGTTCCTTTCTACAGCTACTTAAAGCCTCATCTTGCATCATTGCTGCATTTTCAGACCCTTTGAGCTAAATGAAATTTTGCAATTTTCTTCACCCTCAACAAAAGAAAAATGCACATCAGAAATGAGGTTTAGGCTTGGTGAACTGAAATTAATGATGTCAGAGATGCTGACACTACTAGAAATTGCATTTTTCCCCCCCTCCCCCCATATTTTTACCTAGAACAGATGAATAAAGGAGGACATTACTTATTCAAATTTTTTTTTCGGGGGGGGGGGGGGGGGGGGGATATTTAGTAAATGGAAAACTGGACAAAGGATTCCTGCTAACAGATGTAATCTAAATTTATATGGTAAAAATGGTTTAAAATAGATAAGTCAAATGGGATAAATGTTTCTGGGTTTGTTTATGGTTTTGAAGACGGCAGTTACATGTGGGAGCATCTTCTGGGGTTCTTTAGTTCAGTTTTTAATAATGGCAAAAATATCTGGACAAGACAAGATCTCATCATTATAAAAAACCTGCAATTCAAATCTCATTTCTAAATTACAGGGAGATGTAGGGGACATTTATATTTTAATGTCAAAACTATTGTAGAGGTTTTGATTGCCAGCTCCTTTTAGGATTAAATTTCATTAATGGATATAACTCTATATCTAGAAAGAGAGACATAAAAATTACTGAGGTGTTACAGGATATTTCAGTAGCACTTCAATTTTTCCAAGCCTTTTTCAGGCTTTACAGTCTCATGAATGTAAGGCCAGTATTTGTCTGCCTCAGTTGCTTTTTCTGTTTTTAATCACAGACATTTGCTTTCATCTAAAAATAAAGGGATGAGTGAGTCCTTCATGTGAAACAGATTACCATGATCACAGACCTATAGAATCTGGAAAAATTACTTACATGCTGCATCTATTTTATATTAACAGCTTTGTTACATGCAGAGTATTAATATTAGTGTTTGGATAGTGTTATTGTAGTGATGTATTGCAGTGTAAAAGCTTCTTCTCCTTCCTCTGAGAAATGAAATTCATGCCAAAGATGGCAGTTCACGGAAGGGAGAGCTTTGTAAGCTTTGACAATATAAAGAGAGGTTGAAGAGCAGTTTGGAGTTGAGCTAGATCTAAAAGAGGAGAGACCATTTGCTTTTGTCACATGAGAAGGTGCTATCAAGCCTCTCTGGGAGCAGCAGGTTTGAAACATCTGATTTGAGAAAAAACCTGTAACCACAAAATGAGGGGAACAGCAGAAAGGGAAGAAGTAGTGTTGCTACTCTTGGGTGTGGAGGCAAAGAAGTTTGGCTGAGCTGCTCAAGATGATGGTATATCCTGACGTGATCTGGAAAGCCCATACAATTTTGAGAAGCAGCCAAGTTAAGTAAAAGTTTCTTGGTTTTCAGTGCAGTCTGAACTACAGTGCACAGGTTTTGAGCTAAGGTGTTTTGACTAGATTCTCTGTAATTGCATTATTCCCTACAATTCCAAGAATAATTTTGTTATGAGCTGGGAGTGCCTTGGGCAGCTGCCTTCAATTTGGTGGTCTCTTGTTTCCAAAAGAGGGATTGTGGAGCATTTTTTGTTCTCTTTGGGTCCTGCTTTTTCCTTGGATTATGGAAGCCAGGCAGGGGAAGAGTGGGGCTTGTTTTGCTTTTGCTCATATTCATGAATAAATTAAAAAGCTTAAGGAGGAAGTAGAAAGACTAAAGAGTATTAGGGAAAGTGAAAGGGAAATAGACTGTTGGAGTTTCACCCTTCAACCCCTGAGAGAAGCCCAGCAGGAGTCAGAGGAACCCCTGTCTCTTACCATCAGGAAGAAGGGGGAGACCTAGTAGATGAAGGGGAATGGAAATGGGTCCCTACTCGGGGAGGTAATAATAAAAATTCCTCCCAACCCCCATCACCTCCCCAAGTGCCACTTCAGAATAGGTATGAGGCCCTGGATCTAGAGAGTCAGCCTGATGATGCAAAAGAAACTGATCTGCCCAGAGAGCCTCCCAATTACACTTCATCTGTCTGAGCACCCCCCGTGACATTAAAAAGAAAAGAAGGGCAGTTGTGGTAGGTGACTCCCTTCTGAGGGGAACAGAGGG
>VXBB01021277.1:0-96419 GCA_013399915.1 Illadopsis cleaveri
CCACAGCCACCATGGGCAACCTGCTCCAGTGTTTAACTACTCTCACAGTAAAGAATTCCTTCCAGATATCTAGCCTAAATTTCTCCTCTCAGTTTTTACCTACTACTCCTTGTCCTGTCACTGCAGTTTGCAACAAAGAATACCCCTCTGGCTTCCCTGCAGCCCCCTTCAGATACTGGAAGGCTGCTATGAGGTTTCCACACAACCTTCTCTCCCCTCCAGGCTGACACAGCCCCAATTTTCTCAGCCTGTCTTGGGGGAGGCATCTCCAGCTGGGCAAGGGAGTGAATTCTCCTGCTCTGCTCTGCACCAGGGCAGCCTCACTCAAATCCTGGGGGCAGTTTGGAGCACCACAATATCAGAAAGACATCAAGCAGCTGGAGAGTGTGCAGAGGAGGACAATGAAGGTGGTGAAGGGCCTTGAGCAGAAGCCGTACGAGGAGCAGCTGAGGCCACTTGGTCTGTTCAGCCTGGAGAAGGCCTCACTGCAGTTACAGCTTCCTCACGAGGAAGCAGAGGGGCAGACACTGATTATAAAATGTTCTCTGTGGTGACAGTAACAGGACCTGGGGGGACGGCCTGAAGCTGTGTCAGGGGAGGTTTTGGTAGGATGTCAGGAAATGAATCCTCACCAGAGGGTGTTTGGGCACTGGAACAGCTCCCCAGGGCAGTGGTCACAGCACCAAGTGTGACAGAGCTCTAGAAGCATTTGGACAATGCCCTCAGGAATGTGGGGTAACTCTTGGGGATGTCCTGCGCAGGGCCAGGAGTCAGACTCAATCATTCCTGTCAGTCCCTTCAAACTCAAGGCATTCTGTGATCCTATGATTCCTTTGGACCAAAAAATTTCAAGTTTTCAAATTTCAGTATTCCAGAGCTATTTTGAGAGGATTTAATATAGTATTTTAAATAGTTTTGCATTTTTATCCCAAAATTGGGATAATTAATTTGGGATTCTTTTTCTCAATGTTAAACTAGCCAAAAGGCACTCTTTCAAAAAAATGCTCTAAAGAACAGGAGGACGGTAACTTGTTAAGAAACCTGGTGAAATATAAGTTAAAATGATTTTCGCTCTTTTTCCCTCTTTTTTTTTTCTTTTGCTTTCTTTGGGGTTTTTTGTTGGTGGTGGGTTTTTTTTGTTTTTTGGGGGTTTTTTGTAGGGCTCAAGTTTTTAGATTTGTTTGGGTTTTGCCTTTTTTTTGTTTGTTTGTTTGGTTTTGTTTTCTTGGTTGGCTTTTTTAATTGTTGTTTTATCCCCTCCTCCTGCTGACAGGCCGCCAAATAATCAGTTACTTTAGTTCTGGAGATGTAAATGACTGCAAGAATAAATTGCAATATGGAGATGTTCCAAATCATATACAGCCTGACAACTGGGCTGCAAACAATCAGGAGAAATTTCTTCCACAGAAATTGTTTCACCGTTCAGAGGCCATGTGGGATGGTAAAAGGCATTTGCATTGTGTTATTCCCCACCACACACAGAGAAGCCATATCACATTTTTTATAACCCTTTTATTTATAGGAATCTTGCAAATGTTGCTGATCAGCAACTCTATATACAGAAGAGAGATAAAGTGCAGACTTGGTAAAAAACTAAGAGTAATGATAGCAAGGGCATGTTTGTAACTTTTGGTCTGTTTTGTGGCTTTTTCATAGATTGACACCACCTGGGGTTGGAAAAAAATACAAATACATTACATATCTCCCTTTCTACTTTCTTCCCTTGCTTTCTTTTCTTCAGACAGATGGTTTTGATTTGGAAGAAGGAACTTCAGATCAGACCCACAGTTAAATACTCACCCTCAGTCAAGGACCAAGAAAGGACTGGAAAAAACCAAATATTCACAAAGCAATGATCAAGCTCCATAGATACCAGTTAGTGTTAAATTAAACTTCATTTAGTGATTGGAGTGTTTAAGATATGATCTGTTAGGAGACCACAAAATGTTGATTATAGAATTTAAAGAATTGCTGATATTTGAGATGCTATAAAATATTATTATAAGATGATTATAACAGTTGACTACAGATGACCTTTCTGTTTTATCTCCGCCTGAACCATGACATCTTCCAAGTGATTTCAATCCCAGTGTTTGAGACAGATAGTCACCTCCCTGGTATCTTTGGTGAGGAAAAATACTTTAGGAGTCATTGTGCTCTTGACTACTTGAAACCTTTGTGATGATATTTTGAAATTTAGGTAACTGATGGAACCGATCCAGAATGGGCCATACTACCACAACAACTTCAATCTGTATCTTCCTGATTCCTCTCTAGTACTGCAAACACATGATTATCTCTCCCTGACTAAGTCACACTGCAATTCTGGGTTCTGATACTCATAAAACAAATTATCCACTGCTTCAATAGCCTACATGAAGAATAGCTGGAAAATTACAGAGCGCAGTCCAAGAGAAGAAATGTAATTTTCATCTGAATCTTTTTTTAAGTCACGATACTCCTCTGCTCTCCTCTGTCTTATATATAGATACAATATTGTTATCAGCAAATATATTTACATAATACAAACAATTCCTAGTGAGACATGGTGACAGAGATATGAAAAAATGATGTAGCTCTTGCAAGCACAACCATTAGTATTGTCAGAAGAAAATGAAAACCCTTCATATACCCAGCCCTACACCCAGCAGTGTAATTATCAGGAGCTCTGTAGCTCCAAAAGATCTATCTTAGTCATGGCATTTGCTTTTCCATGTAATGACATAAATAGCCACAGGAAAGAGATTGAGTGGATCTGAAACTGATCATGCTACGTAATCCCTTCTGCCAAGACTGAAGTATCACTATCAAGACAGAGAACAAATGCTAGAGTTGCAGTGTGACCTAGGATTTGTCATTGCATTTTGCAAGGGAAAGGATTGTGGATATACAATGCCTTTATGGCACAGTGGAAGCAGATGTAAAGTCTGCTCCTTAGCATTGAATAAGATCAGCTCACCAGCTCACCACCATGGAAAGAGCATAAAACAGGACAAAGCCTTTGAGGATGTTTAATGTTACAATTCTCTATCTCAAACAATATAGATGAGAATGAAATCACCCAGAGAATCATAGAATGGTTTGGGTTGGAAGGGACCTTAAAGACCACCTCATTCCACCTCCCCTGCTGTAAGCTGGGACCCCTTCCACTGGACCAGGTTGCTCAGGGCTCCATCCAACCTGGCCTTGGACACTCCCAGGTGTGAGGCAACCACTACTTCTCAGGGCAACCTATTGCAGTGCCTCACCACCCTCACAGTAACAGTTTCATCCTAATACCTAATCCAATCCTGCCTTCTGCCAGTTTAAAGCCATAACCCCTTGTCCTAACTCAATATGACCTTGAGTATTCTTGACTGGTAGTTGAAAAGGAAGTGTATATTGAAAGCAGTGTAGTTTAAATATTTCCTCCCATTCACCTCTCAGTCCACCCAAACTGCTTGAGTGAATGTCTAATTTTGTTATGCCTTTGCATATGGATATCTAAATCTGACAGAAAAGTAACTGGCTGAAAGCAGTTCTGAGGATCAGATCACAGAGTGAAGTTTCTTAGATTTAGTCTTATAATTGCATTTCCTTAATTATTATAAATTATCAACTACCTCTTTACTCAATTTCATTGCTGCTGAAATCAAAGCTAACAAATGTTCTTAGTACTATGAAGACTTTACAACCCCAGTCAAAAATTTCCAGTTTTCTGTATGCAAAGATGATTTTTAAAATTTGTATAAAACGAGTATTTTTTATAAAACATCAAATACGCTAATTAAGATTACAAATGAGATTTATGCACTTTTCCTCATTAATACTAATTTAGAATTTTGTAACGGGTCAAGACAGAGAGAGTACCCTTAAAATATAATGACATCTAATTCTTTTTTAGATTCTAGCCTTGATGGATTTGAACTGAAAGGCATGCAGGCTCTACTTCTAATAGTTTCAAATATACAAAACAGGGCAAGATCTCTATCCAATCATGAGGCAAAGCACAGACTGGTATTGATCTGTTCAAATGACTGACTGAAAATGCAGTCCCATGGCAGACATTAACCCAAGACAAATACACTCTTATCACAAGGACTGATACTATGTGTACACAGCACACAGTTTTAAACCACAACAGGTTTTAATTCCTAGAACCAATGATTTTAAAACACTACAGTCAAGAAGATCTTTATATGATCTTTGAAGATAAATGTATTTGGTGACAGGTTACATTCATTATTTGGTCTAGGTCCTGAGAGTAGGATCATGTAACAGTTTATTATGCAGCTTCCTGAAGAGCCTCACAATAAATCAAGACATTGCATTTCCTTCTCACTCCCCTTTTAAAGCCCTCCTACATGTCAAGGAATTCACTGTTCATACTCCAGTTCCACACCTTAGAACAGTCCAAGGCTGCCTAGGTGGTCAAAAATAAATAGCAAACAAGTTGATGTGTTCCATCAGTGTAGGTAAGCACCCAATTGATGTAAATCTGTGTGGCTTTATTGTGTCTCTCCTACAGCCTGGACTAGAAAGGAATGTGAAATGGGCATTGCATATGTGTGGGTGTGAGCAAAAGCTGCCTAAAGAGCCAACAAAACATTCCTGCTCTCAAAATAGCTTAGAGAGTAACACAGACAGCTCTAGATAATTTTCAGATCTGGAATGAGGTGTACTGGCTGTCTTACCTCTAGAGCAAAAACAAAACTAATTTGGCTGTGGACTTGTGTTGCCCTCGAGTACCACATTCCACATTTTATGAATTTACACAACAATTCCAACTTGGCTTGCAGGTTGTAGATTGGAGGATTGGAGGATTGTACACAGGGACAAAATTTGATCACCTCTGCCTCTTATTTCAGGTATCTGCTTTTAACAACATTTTACATATAGACAAGGGGTTTGTATGCACTTGCTAATTCAAACAACACAGAATTTGCAGTACAGTGTTTCCGTCTTTTTCTGAGACTGCAAGTTAATAAAGAGTCCAAATTCCTTTTTTAATGCAACAGTAACAGTCTATGTTATAAGAAGACTAGATTACTAAAATACAGCTTACAGGTGTAGAGTTTTGTGGGGTTTTTTTTCCCCCTTAGCGTATAATTTGGTGCAATCTGTCCTNGGATTATTAAAATACAGCTTACAGGTGTAAAGTTTTGTGGGGGTTTTTTTCCCCTTAGCGTATAGTTTGGTGCAATCTGTCCTTAAGTGTTTACAGAACATTAAAATTTTGAGCTGATTTCCTTTTCATTCAGTTTGGTGCCAAACAGAATATAAAGGATTCCATATGATATTACATTGTTAAAACCAAAAGGAAAATACTAGGAACAAATATAATATTTTGAGGTTTCTTAGCTCGTTTTACTTCTAACACTGAGCAGACTGTTTACACAAATAATTTTGCTGTGAAGTAGCACATAATGAGTTAAATGTGTGCAATGTCACCATCAATCATGTTCATTTGTGTTTGACTGACCAAACATTTATGGCACATTAAATCACTTTCTAATCACGCTATGGAGGTGGAACAAACACACATTTCAAACTTTCATTAAAAAATACAGAAGTTTCTGTACATTTTCCTGGCAATCTCCTGACTGGTGAGAGACTCCACTAATAATGTTTACCCAAGGAATTTATGAAGGTCTGACAGTACTTAAATTGAATGCTCTTCATGAAAAGGGGCGAAAGTTCTTTTAGGGAATGAACATATTTCCCTTCAATAGAGTCCTTTTTAGCATTTCTAATCAATGTAGCTGCTCTCCTACAATGCACTGCTGATTCACAGCCACTATTCAGTAAGTTTTCAAGTTTTTAGAGTGAGACAGACATGAGAAAGAACATCCTTTCAGCTAAACAAACAAATCTTTTGTTATCAGCAATAGCGTTAGAGTCACATAAATGTGTTTCAATCCTTGTACATTTATTTGGCTTCAGATTTTGAATTAGTTAGAGATCTTAGGAAGTGAAGATGTGCATTTTACCTGCCTAGAAAATTTACTCTTAATTACGTGGCAAACGTATTTTTGACCAGTATTAACAGAGTATTGCACTTTTAATGCACTCTCTTATGGTGTTTTTTCCTGCCAGTGCCACGTGAAGATGACATTTGAAGTCACACATGTTAAGGCATGTCTGCACATTACTCTGTTTATAACTGTACATAATCAGACACAAGAGAAAAACTGACAATGACAGCTTCCCTCAAATCAAATTCATTGCTATTTTTATGCTTATTCTGTTTACAGAGAGATACTCAGATGTAATTTGAGTAACACTTTGCAAAGCTGAGCTTTCAGCTTAAAACTGTTCATCAGTGAGATCCAATCTGTAACTGTACTGGAACTATTATAAAAATGTATTATAAAATCAGAAAACATAGGTGGCTAAGATAATGGTGGAAGTGGTTATATATATCTTTTGGAAACATGGTACCTGTAGGTATCCAGGTGTTGACTTCCTCACATGTTTTTAGATAAATATCCAGACCATAAATGTGTGTGATTCTAGTACAATTCTCCCACAGTCAGACATTTTTACACTTTATCATTTTTTGAACCTCTCCACTTTCTCACTGTTTAAAATCAATATTAAAACAGCTTGAATTAAGACTGAGGCTTCTGAGGATACCCATATATTTGGATCTCCTCAGGAGAAAACTGACCCCTTCTGATTTGGAAGGACAGAAGGTGAGCAAAATTTTCACATGTACTCTGGTGCCAAGACAGAGTTCATACAACAGGCTGCCTCAGTAATTTGCATACACACATTAGTGTGACTGTTATAAATGTTTGAGACTCCTGAGAGTCTTGGATTAGCACAGCAGGCAAGAGTGAGAGAGACCAAACTGACTGGCAAGGAGAATGATGTTCACAGGAGATACAGTTTTCTTCTGGGATATAGGTAGAAAGGATTAATATCCAAATGGCCACATGCTGAGGAGTCACAGACAGATTCCCAGTCTGCTGAAGTAAAACAAATTTCTTTTTATGTTTCTTTCAGTTGTTTTTGGGGTTTTTTTCAGAACATGAATAAAGATGAATAAAGATGATGATATTTTAACAGCAGGCAGAAAAGTGCAGAGTCCAGACCTGTTTCCATATTGAAAACTGGCCTTTTTTGATTAAATGCAATCGTATGAAATATTTTTAACACACATGGGAGCCTGCTGTCTTCTAAGGATACCTTCACAATAATGGCAGGACTTTATAAGAAGCAAATATAGACTCACTGTCCTGCAGCAACATGTGCACCTCCAAGAGAACAATCCTGGCTTGTCATCTGAGGACATGAGGATATTTTTATTTTAAGCTTACTTGCACAAATTACTTGAAGTGGACCATGGCTTACCTTTTACTCCAGTGTTTCCCATCCCATTAATATCACCCACGAGACTGGAAACTGCCCAGCCTTTATGCTTGGAATCAGTGTCCCTGAAATGCACCAGGAAGGATGCAATAATTGCTGCAATGGAGGCCTTGGTACAGTGAGCCAGTACAGCTGCCACAGAAGCCTAACTGGGTTAAAATTTTGCAATCTAAGTCCAAAAGAGCTCTTAGGCTGAGGAGAAACAAATACATGAATGATGCTGTGGGAAGTTTGGGCCTCAGTTCTAACACATGTTCCTTATTTACTGACAGTCACAGGTCCACTGGCCTCTTGATGTAAAAGACCAAAAATGACCAGACCCTTTTTCTTGGCACTTTGTTGCTACATGGGACTTAGATAAATCATATTATTGTTTTAGCAGCAGCAACTTTTCTCATAGACAAACATGTGGTTTGTCTAAAATCAAGCAAAAACACAAAATGCCAGAAATATCTCCCTGGAAATGGATGATGATTTGGAAAATATTTTAAAGGCCAGACACTTGCCGAATAAAAATAAAAAAATAAACCCCACAAGTTGATAGAACCTGGCTTATTGCCCACTTTTTGGCAAAAAAAGCCTTAGCATGGAAGTGTGTGCTAGTTTGTTTTTTTCTTTTTCGTCTTACAAAACCTGTTAATAAATTTCTATCTGTTTCACATTTGAGTCATGTTCTCTACTCCAGTCTCTGACAACCTGGATTGCAGACTAATATGTTCTAATGAGATGAGGCATTACCTTTATGAACGACCTCATGGAGAAGAGGTTGGCTAACATTGTTGACAGGCCCGGTGCCAGGCAGCTCTGGGCTATGAAACCCAGCTTCAGCTCAGCAAGACAGATTGCATCATCCCCTTCTTTCCAGTTCCAGCTTGGGATATTTAGTAGGTGGGCCTGGAAAACAAACAAACAAAATATCCCGCAGGTGAAAAACCAGAAATACAAGACAGCAGTGAATGATTTTCTCTGTTAATGCCTTGACTTTTTCTCAGTAGGTAGAAGCACTTCAAGTGTCTCAGAGCTTAATTCTATGCTAAGAAATGCTTTTACCTGCTAGTGATAAAATCCTACATTTCTTAAGACATGCTGGCTGTGGCACTCTGTCAGATCCATACTCACACCTGAAGAAGCAGAATATTGTAAAGCTTTCCTTCCCTTCTGCATGTTCCTTTTACAGCACTTTGAGCTACTGTCTGACAGATAAGGAACACACATAATATACAGGAAGCTAATACAACTTAGATTACAACTTATGTGAATCTGCAACCTTTAAGGGATACTATAATTTAAAAATGCATACATCTTCTGTGTTTTCTATTTCATTCCTTCCACCCTGAAGGACAGTACTTGACAGTGAATATATTTTTTCTAAGAATTCTTTTTTCTAAGAATGCTATTTGTAAGGACAGAATGAAGAAAATAACAGAGCAAGACACACCTGCAGTATTGAAACTGATCACTTATAAAAGTATAAATATTGTCCAGTTATTGGCGTAACTCTGTTGGATTTTCTCTGACATGTAACTTTTGCGTTTGCACAGATACAAGGAAGCACAGTCTTTTCTCCTTGTTTCCCTTTCTAAGCTAATTCCACAGTTCAACACTTTGATAAAAGCTACTCTTGAAGACATAACCATTGGACTAGCAAACAAACTGCAGTATTTAAAAAATCTCCCCTCTGTGGCTGCTTAAAGCAGAGAAAAACTTTGCTTTTAATCTATAAAAAGACAGGCTTCTTCCACAACGTATGGGAAGAGGAAACAATTTGTTCTAACAACAGGCTACAGGTATAAGGAGTTGTTATCAAACCTTCCTAGAACCAGATTAATTGTGTATTTCATCGCATGAAGGTTTAACCAGTCAAGCTTTTTCTCAAACACTGGGCATGGTTGATCCTTTCAGAGTTAATAAAAGAGGCAGGCCACAAATGAGTACTGTGTTGTCTGATATATCCTTCCTTACCCTGTTAGTCAGCTGTTCATGGACTTCCTGATCTCAGGATTGAATAAATTTACTTCATTGTGTTTAAGGGTCACAAAATTACCATCAAATTTTTTTTTTAACTCCTTTCCAAAGTCGATTTTTAATTTTGAACTTCACAATATTCTTAGTACTGAATTCCACAACTGAGCTATGTTTTATATTAAAAAACACATAAATTTACTTATTTTTTACCTACTGCTTGGCAATTTCAGGTCTACATGGTTGCACCAGAATCAAAAAATCACAATAACCTCCAGTAAGACAATAAGAGCAGAATTTACAGAACTGAAGTGGTGAAAGGTTATCTGGAATCAATAGCAACTGTGGACATTGTAGCTTTGAGAATTAGATCCTGGGCAACTAATAAATGTCAAGATTTTGATAAAGTCCCTTGAATATATAAATAAAACTAAATTACTTTGTAACTGGATTACATGACAAGGCTTATTAAGACATTTTAGTTTGGAAAGAAACATGCTTGCTGTGTCTTGCTGGAACTAGAAAAATTATGTATGAGTGAATGCAACGTAGCAAAAAACTCTGTGAAGAAACACTGGCCATCACATTACCTTATTGTGGTACTGCAACATCTGAGTGATAATTCTGATCTTCGGATGGTAATTCTTTATGGAAATAACTCTAAAAAGAAAAGGGAAAACCTATTAAAAAAACTTTTAACTGACAGAGTATTTGGATAATGTATGTAAATACCTGTATTTTACTGTGTTGTCAAGTCCCACAATTATTCACCTGTACCCTCTTATTCACCTGCCTGTGAAGCAAACTGAGGGATGTCACACCTTTGAAATATTTACAGATACTCAAGCTGAGGTAAGAAGTAGTGGCTAGTACTACAGAGCAATAAGCCTCAGGAAATATTCAGTTGAATGGTTTGCTCTTATGGAGTTTGCAGGAAAAGAGATTGTTTCAGCAGCTCTGTTCAGATACTCGTTCTGATATGAAAATAATGCAGTTGGAATTGTTACATCATCCTCAGTGATTATCTTTGTGTCTTTCAATCAACATACTTGATCAAGTTTCCCAATGATAAATGCCTGAAAAAACTGATTTCTTTCTGTCTCATCACATATTATTTATTTTTAGCTGCTAGACATTCATAATATCTAAATACCTTGAATAATGATTTTTTGTTTCACATGCAAATTCACCTTCATTTTGATGGATTAATCCAAAGATCAATATAAAACCTGATAGCTGAATGCTGAATTTATAAAACATAGGGCTACTTTCATAATCTGCATTCTAAATTACTTAATCAATCTAAGATAAACTCCACTGTGTACAGATTTTAAGTGGCTGGAAAGAAAAATGTTTGAGAAATGCATGAATTGATAATGTGCTATAAAAAAGCATTGAGCAAAATTAAAGAGATGCACAGCCAAAAAAATAAGTCTTGTATTTAACAGCTAAAGGTAGAAAAAGAAGATAAAACAATGAAAAAAATATCAGACTTTTTATGGAATCATCAGTCTCATCAGACTGAATGCCATAAGTGTTCACATTGGTGTTTTGTAGAAAGTATCTTGTAAACGACTGGTTTGGCTTGTGCTTTTAAGTATATCATAGCTAGAACAGGAAACATTTTAAAAATTGCATTATTTTAACAAGTCTCTTCTAACACTCAATTTCTCGAATTTTTTAATTAAACATCCATTTTGTAAATTAAATTGTGAGAAAACACAAGAGAATTTCACTCTCGCAATAGAATTTTTGCATTTTATTACATTAAATGTATTAAGTCTACTAAGAATGCATCAATCTGCGACTGGAATATTTTTAATGCATTTATGCAATCAATCTCAAAATAAAGTTTCTTGCATTGCAACTCAAAGCATGTTCGTAAAATGAAATTAGGTATATTTTAGTCCTGTGTCTTTCTCAGATAGCTACATCTCTTGCACACAGTGGCAGTTTTCCAGAAAAGCAATTTTAGTAGCACTTTTTTATTCCTCCCATTCCTTCAGTACACAGCATGCAAACATCTGAAAAGCCAGTAAAATCTCTTTATACCACTGGCCAATCCAATACTACAGAACTTTCAATCAATAACTGACTGAGATTTTAATTTTGAAAAGGAGACTGGTCTCATTAAAACTAGGATTGCATGAACAAAACAAAAAATGGAATGCCTTAGGTTTGTTGTAACTCTAGCTGCCATCTACTGAGTGACTTTTTCATCTCCTCCCCTCAGAGACTACAAAGAGGAAAGCAGGAGGAGATCTGGTCCCTAATATCATAAATGCCTTGTCAATCAAAGCAGGCAATGATTGGTCTTCAGTGTAAAAGAAGCAGGATGGAGACAGGAGAGAACTCCCTTGTATACTTTGCTATCCCTGAGCAGTGCATTGCTTGTAGGAGCAGATGGGAATGAAGCACTGAAGGCACTGCAGCAGCCCCTGCAGTGCATGCACTGTTGCCATGTATTGTTGCAACAACCTCACTGCATTTCCCTTCCTCTCTGCGTTCAGCTAGGAACACTCAAACCCCAGCTCCTGCAAAACGACTAAGGGTGCCAAAGCCTATGCTCCAAGCATCTCTTCTGACACACTAAAGACAGATTAAACAGTTGAGGTAGGAATTTTTTGTATTCTCACTTCTGGACTTCTGTGAGGATCTTTTAATTCGTCCTTTTAATTAAAAAAAAAAGAAAAAATCCTACGATGTTTTCTAAGTGCAACAGATCAGATATAAAATTAGCTAATCAGAGTTAAGAACCAAAAAGCTAATAAAAACTATGGAGTTTACCTCATAATATTGGAGGCATCTTCAGCATCTGGGTCAGCGCAGTATTTATTGGCAAGGATTAGGCACGCATCTGCTGACTCTATCTGAGACACCAAAGAAAAAGGGAACATATAAAGCAATGCCTCTTTCCAGCTCTTCTTCCCTCATAAGCCATCAGGGAATCCAGCACTGGCTGCATGAGTGTGCCAGTTCTCAATAATGCCAATCAGAAACATTTCTAGGCTAACATGAGCTCATGCCAGTGATTACAACCACTCTCATGTACACAGAGAACTTCTTGAAACTTGCTCATGATGATCAGAGTAGGTCAGCAGTTCAATTGACAACTCTTACTTTGCATCAGATGAGCCACAAAAGGTGGTAACGTTAAATCTTTTGTAACCAGATACTGGGATTTAGACTTTTAAATCCATGGGAAGTTCCTGTTACATCAGTACAGTGTTCCCAGAGTCCTGCAGCTTTGTTTGGGAATTTAAGTATCTTCCTATTCAAGACAGGAAGAGGTGGCTGAACTGATTTAGAATCTGAGCACCAGATACAGAAAGCAAGAGGAGGACAACTGATCTATCCACAGGACCTCTAGATTCACACAAACCTGAGCTTTACAGAACTCAAAGCAGATGACAAAAGTATTTTCCAGTGTATACAACCAAATATCAACACAAAGAAGGGTGGAATACAGAACACAAAAGAAGAACACACGATTTTATGGTCATAATTAGAACATGCTCTGATGAACTGAAACAGTGTGCACTGGGCTACAAAAAGCTTAAGCAATTTCTGCAGTCAAAATGGACAAAAGACATGATTAGTACTCCAGTAAGTGTTAATAACACTGTACTAAAATATTCTTGGCTTAAGTAGCCAGTTTACGTTCCATTGGGGAGAAAAAGAAACAAAAAAAGTTAGTGATGTATATGACAACTTGATTTTTAATTTTCTTTTTTTTAAGCTTCATGCTTTAAGAGAACAAAATAATTTACCATTTGGAAATTCTAGAAAATAAATATCTAAGTAAGGGAAACTATCTAAGTTTATCTACCAAAAATCGTAACTTGTATTTTTCTTTCAGGATTCTAGACAACAGAAAAAGGGTTTAGGGAGGTGAAAAAATATTTTTTAATTGTTCTCATAAGTTAAGACAACAGTATTTTAAGCAATTGCTGTAAGACAATATCTTACTATATCAAACATTAATGCAAAATACACTTTTGAATGAAACATCCATGAAAACTTCATAAAGAGTTCAATGGAATGGCAGACAATCTATCTTAAGTCATGGTTGCTGTAGCCTTGAAGACCTAAAGATATCAGAAGAAAAGATTTACTAGAATAGATATAATTTATTACTTAACGTAATAGAGGTGGAAAAATATTCTTTTGGGGTTACATGAAGAACGGCTTCAGTGGTTTTTTTTCCAAATAATGCAAGGAGTACTTAAAAAAAGGTCAATTAGCAGGAGAACAGAACAACAGAGCTGTTACCTTCACTCTCGCCAGGTCATGGGGATTAAGGACTGAACCCTGATAAAATTCCACCTGAGTGAAGTGTCGTTTAAAAAGAGCTTCCAGCTCAAGGTTAGGGGAGATACTGCATTGGAAAGAGGAAGAAAACACAACAGCAAATAAAAAGTCAGTTTCCATAACTGCTCCATTTCCTGCATTTACAAACCCACTCATTTATTTATTTTAGATATTCAGACTTCTGCTAATGCTTTTTCTGTGGCGTGGAAACAGTGTGCCTTACTTAAAAGATAAACACTACATTGCTTTCACTGCCTTACTTTTGTCTGCAGTGCTTCTGGCCCACCTTGTGCTACTTTCCATGTTCATCCTGTGTACATTCCCAAGGGATGTGAATCCAGAAGGATGGGTGCAAACATTTGAAAACATCCTCTCCCAGCTTTCTACCCCAAAATTATACAGTACCAAAACCATCCTCTGCATGCCTGCACCATTCCCTCAATGCCTGACTGTGTTGAATGAAACAGCTAAGTGCAAGATCACTAAAAAACAGAAAAAGAAACCAGACAGGGACGTTGTGGCCTGTATGAGCTACAATTAAAATAAACATAATGATGCCGTGACTTTCTGTCTCATTTCATTTTGCCAGAAACAAAAGAAATATTAAATGGATTACAGTCAATTATATAACGTGGCACCAACATTGTAAATATCTTTTCTGCTGCCACTCATTAAAAGAGAAGGGATTTAATAGCTACAGGCACAAAGGAGTAGCAAGGTGCTAAACTCCTTTCATGTGAATGTGCAGTTTCCTGATTCCTATCACCACGTATTTTCACTGTGGAAATCCAGATCTCCAATTTCCTCTCACAGTCACTTGTTATTACATGGAGAGGGAATGCAAAAAAATGATGTAGTTAGTTGAGGATATCATCACTCGTTCAAATTCAAAGGACTAGACTAAAAAGCTGTGCAAGGGCTGCTGATTCTCAATTTTCAGCTTCCACTGTTCAGTCATCACAAATGATTCCTGAACTTTTTAACCATTTTCTTTGACAAAACTGCAGAATGCATTGCTGAATGCAAATATATTACTTACTTATAACTTGCAACTCTTTTAAACAGATGCAATTACAGAACAGAAAAGATACTGTCTGCATCACGTGGCTTTTTCTAGCAATTCCTCCCCTAGGTTTGGCTATTTGGGATTGTATTATTTATTAACTTAATATTAACTTACACATCATGTAGAGCCTGCAAGAAACACCAACCTCATTAAGATATCTTTCCATATTAGAAAAAGGCAAGATACCACATGTGTGTAGATATGTGTATATAATGTAATGAAGAGCAGTACTGATTATCACTGTGATCAGAAATTAATTCCTATCATCAATGTATTTGTTAAGTATCTGTTATATTAAAACTGAATCTGCACCTACATTTTTTATTTTATAAATACTCTGCAATTTGAAAGAAGCACTTTTCCTAGAAAAATCCAGGGTGAAAGGATACTTCCAGATATCATAAGTTTAGACAACATACAGTGTTTTTCATTAGTTGTACTGATGTTAATAATTTTGGTAGTTTCCCTAGGAATATTTACAACTAAAAAAAAAAAATTCTGATGTGTTTATTTGCATTTCATTATTTTTTATTTAATAATCCAATCCCCACTTCAGCTATGCATTTAGCTATGTACCTCACAAACAACACAACTGGCTCTGAAGTCTGTCTGCTTGAAACAAATATACTTAGTAGGGGGTTATGAAAAATGCAGAAAAAAAAACCTTTCTCAAGACATATTGTTAATAAACATAAATGCAAACATTAATTTTATGGTTACTTGGAGCTTTAAATATTCTGTGTTCCCAGAAGATACAGCTTAACTTAATGAGTTTTAGTGACAGATGATGAGACCAATGTTGAAAGGTTACTCACTTATGCAGAAAGACGATTTCTACATTGACATCATCCCTATCCTTGTGCAGGAAGTCCTTCAGGAAGTTCGACACGCTTTCAAGTGTTATGTGACCACAGACAACTATGTGCCTGTCACAGAAAAATCAGAGTTATTCTTGTAAAGGAAGTAAAACAAGCAAGCAGAGATGGAAATGATGACTTATTGAGAAAAAAAAAGAGCATTAGTCTCTTCTTGATGTTTCTCTAGATCCTATTTCCACAAAGTCAGAGAAGAAAAGTATCAATTCCAAAAGGTTTTTTGCAACTGCAAATATTTATATGTACACACTCTCACCTGCAAAGCCATTTGCCCATGCCTTAATTCACATTTAACAGTAAGTAGGATCAGTTAAATATATGTTTATGCACTGTATTAACCAGTCCCTTTCAAAATCATATTTCTTCATTTTACACATCTTTCTTGATATCTTTAACTCCTCTAATGAGATTTACTGTTTACATTTTTGGCTTATGACAGCAAATCTCCCTAAAATGATTCAGTATTTTTCTATAGTTGAAGCAAACTTTTATGACAAGGAAGGTAGTGCAAAGCTTGCCAATTACAGGCCATAAGCAGCAAGAAAATAAATCTTTTTCCTACCATAAATCCTAGAAGGAGAGTACTTTACAACAAAAAGTCATTGTTTACCATTATCCCTTCTCTGGCAGAGCAGAGTGTGTTAAACATTTCTTTTGAAATATGGTAACTCCTTTTACATGAGTACTTAATGACATCACCAGGACTCAAATGTAATTTTAGAAATAGCAACAATCTGAAATTTCAACTGTTTCATTTTATTTAACAGGCAAGAAATATTAAGTTTTCAGGAGACTCTGGCTATGCTGGTTTGTATTTAACACAGGACTTGATATATGAATGTTTATTGCTAAATTTGCTATACATAGTTTCTGCTTTGCCATTTTTTTGTTTTTCTAAACAGAAGTTTTGGGTGCAATAAATGTCCTTGAACCGCAAATACTTAAAAACACAGAAACACGAGTTAAAGCCTTCCTGCTTTATGAGATGGTAGGCACAGTATCAGAAAACAAGATGAAAAATCTATCACATCAGCCTTTTCCCTTAGGGCAAGGGGTCCTCCTGAGGTTTCCTCTGGGACCTTTGCAACCTGGCAGAGTTTGCAGCTGGCTGGGTACTGGGAGAACCATGCCCACAACTGCCCCCACCAGAAGAACTCTTCCCCTGTGTCCCTGATGGCCACTTGCCTGAGGTGCACACGTATGACTCAGTGCACTGTTAGACATAAAACAGCAATGGAAAGCCTCAGGAAGCTTCAGACTCTGAAGAGATATTTAAGACCTTAGTAGTTTACTTGATGTAAACTCTGGACAGACTATTTGGTACCTTACATTACACTAACATAGAGGAAAGCTCTTTCTGTCTGGTGGTACTCAACATTTTTCCTGACTATAAACCCATCTGGCATCAAAAATCAAGTCCCAAGAAAATTATAAATAGTAGCTAAAAATAATAATTTGTATTCCTTATACTGTCTGCATACAATTTTACAAGATGACTGATTTTAAACTATGGGTATTATTTTCTTCAAATGTATCCATCTATTACTATTAAGAAATTGAACTTTCCATCTGGACAGCTTATACATTGCTTTTGATAGGAGAAATAACTCCTGACTGTAGGGGAAGTCCTTTGTACAGATCCAGTGCTGTTGGCTTTAGCTGGGTCTCTTGCTGAATGCCCCTCTGATACACTGCATTCCCATGCAGAAAATTGATTACCTCCCTGGGTGATTTCACTTAATATGGGTTCTTTTCTGTCATTAATTAGAGTTCACATTTTAAAAGTACAGCTGTGCAACCCCAAACATTGTATTGCAGAAGGAATGATCAGAGTATTAAAAGATTATAAAGTAATTCATGCTCTCAGATACCTACAGAGGTTATTTGCTAGAAAAAGCTCCTGCTAAAAGCAGACACATTTGGTACAATCCTGTGATGACTCTCACTGAGTAGGGACCCAGCAATCTGCTCCAGTGAAAATAAAACATTTAGCTGCCAAAACCAACAATTTAGCTGCATTTGGGTATCAGGACTAATTGTTTTTGGAGTGTTAAAAGGCATCTGCACTGTGGTTTCATTTTATACTCTGATTTGGAGTTGAACACCATCTATTCTTCCCTTCTTCACTATTATACAGTGCAAGGCAGTGTCTTGAACAGTGACTGCAACAAAATCTCCTGGCTTTCAAAGAATATTTTCTGATAGGATACTTGCATTCATTTTTGGTTGAAAATTCCCACCAAAAAACCCTTCCTTTAACATAAATTATATTTTTGCTTAGAAGTAAAAGAAATTGAAAACAGATTTCCTACTTGCCCATAGAGAGTTATTAGGTATATTATTTAAGAAAACTTGAGCTTGTAATGTTCCAATCTGTCCTGTATATGATTTGAAGATTTATAACTTCCTCTGTTTGTTTCAGTAACCATTGCATTCATTTAAATTTTTTTTTAAAAATACTCATTTTTTTTCCATGCACTGAGAAAGTAAAGCCAACACAGTGGACATCTTTTGTTTTCTGCAAAAGAGTTGGTTAGTAGAAAGACACTGAATTAAATTCGTTTGTTCAACAGAAATGTCTAACTTCTGCATTATGCTTTTCTTGATGAAAAACCTCAGAACTAGTACATGATTTCTTTTTTTTATTATTATTCTTTAAAAACAAAAAAGTCCCTTGCCATACTGAAAAACATGATTTAAGAATTTAGATGTTTTTACTACTGACAGTTATTTAGGAATACTGAGGTTTTTGTTAAGTAGTAGTTGTCACTGGTACACGTATCAGATGTGAAACTGGTCTAATGTATCAGTGGCAATCCATGTTACATGACTGTGATGGTGCAAAAGTCACCTTTCTACAAAGAATCAAAAGCTTATCAGGAGCCACATTCTATCAACAAAGAGGGGCTAATCCATATATATATATATATCTCCATATATATCCTCTCCCATATATATGTAGCATTCTCAAAACCAATTTCAGAAATACAAAAAGATATGAGAATACTTCAAACATGAAGAATTGGCACAGATGTACACAGTTGATTTCAACTGTGATTCTACATAATTGAAATCCTCTACAGTACTTATTTTTTTTTTCCACCCTAGTATTGGCATAATGATCCATTTACTAAAAAATACTCCAGCTTCTTAAAAAGTAAACAAAAATGGTGATAAAAATCCAAAGCTACTATGGAGACAAACTGTTTCAGTAAGGAAAACAATGAAAAGAGCAAAAGTTAAAACATCTAGAATTCTGGCATGAGGTAATTGAGAACATACACTTAAACCATGTAAATAGCACTGTAAATGAAAACAGATCTACTGTGAATGAGATTCTTTAAAAAGGAGCATTGCATGGTTCTTCCTTCAGAGGACATAATACAAAAGGCAAATCTTTTGCCTGTTTATTTTGCAAGAAAAATCCATTTTATTGGAACAAGTATAAAGAATCTGAAAAAACTCACTCCAGCTAGTCTTTCCTAATAAATTAAAAATAATAAATACAAAATTCTGTTCAGTATTCAGTTGAATACTTAGTGTTCACTTGTCAAGTAACTAAAGGAAGCGTGGTGCATATTGATCTAGATGCCTCTATAAAATGATGATATTTATATCAAATCCATATGCTCAGATCTTTTTGTGGTATTTCTGCTTGACATTCTGATCATTCCTTCATCTACTGACCATCTAAACTCTATATGTCAGCAACAAGCTGCTGTGGTTGAAGCAGACAGAAGCTTGTAAAGTCTAACAGGTTTTGCTCAAAGAAATGATGGATGCCAGTCATGTTTTCTTATTTTAAAAAGTCAAGAAATGCCAACAGAGATTGTATATGTGATCTTCTTGTTTATTTATTAGTGATATGCACTCTTAAACATACCGGTTTACAGTATGTTTCTAGATGGTTGTGCTTTTCATGATTTACCAAACATTGCTCAGGATTCTGATCAAAACTTCATGTGTGTGCTTCTGTCTTTGTCTTATTTCAATATAAACTCCCCTCTCAGATTGACTCTGTTAGAGTAATAAGTGCTGTGCAGCCCCAATTTGAAGTGTTTCCCTTTCTTTTTCACAGAAGATTTGAGCCCAAGGATGATGATCCTCTAAGGATCTCTTATGTAGTCAGTGTGTACAGTAAAAAAAAAAAAAAATTATAAACTAATTTCTCAATCTGATTCTCCCATCAGGCTCTATAAATCTTCTAGTAAAAAGGAGACAAGCAGAAAATATTAAAGGATATAGCAAATTGACTGTCAAGCATGTTTAAAAGCTTTTCTTCTACAACTGTTCAAAAGTAGATTTTCATTTTTCTCTTTATTCCTGAAGGATTAAAAATCTCAGAAGTGTTGCAGTTACTAAAATATGTATCAGCATGAAAAGTATACAAGCATATGGCCATACTGTCAGAGGAGATGTAATTGCAGTATGTGAAAACATCTCAGACACCTTTAATTTCTGTAAATTGGACCTGATAGCTTCAACTGCCAGCTACTTAGGAACCAGACTGTACTTGTGCAGATGCTGTGCTTAATTCTGACAGAAAGTATCTGCTCTTCCCACCAGGTCCCATGCCTTTGGATTCCCTCTAAAATCCTGACTAAAGAAGGAGGGATTAGGTAATACCAGGAAGCACTCGAAAAGCTCCACTCAGCACATGGTGCACAGTGGAACCCTACTGGATCCTACAGCAGATTAACACAAATAGGAAATTGTTAATGTCAGGCCTTTGAAATTTTCTCTGATGCAAATATTAAATCACTTTGTGACCAATACAAGAGTGCATTTCAGCTCCTTTAATCCAGGATAAATAGCACTCTTCTTTGTTTAAACTGCACATTAGAGCTTTCATCCAAGTCTGTTTGCAATGGCATGCTATCCTACATGACTCATTCTGGGCTGCTTTGTTTATTTAAACTTCACTCAGCTACAGCTAAATGAATTTATCTTGCATTTTTATGATCATGATCTAAGGAATTTTGCAATGTTTCTCTATAAACCAAGCTAAAAGTTAATATTCTTTGTTTGATGCACACCTCCAAACCAGCCATAATAAAATGAAAGCACAGTGATTTGTTTCTTCCAGGGTCTGGATTAGTTAAGAGGCTTCCAGTGTAGCTTAAAGGATGAATATTCATCCTTTCATTCAGTCTGAATGGCAATATTATTTTTAGTATTTCTGCTTTTATGAAAAATACCACAACATTTAGGAACAACGCACGCTTATCACCAGAAGACAAAAGTGAGGAATTTACTATAAACAGAAGTAAAAACTGATGAACAGCATGCACAAGGAGCCCATCCTAGAAAGCTTACAGTAAAATGCAGGGGTAATTTACACCTCCAGCATTAGCATCTCACTTGCAAACAGACCTTAATCTACTTTTCTAATCCCTCCAAATCCCGACTAAATTTTTATAACATTTTGTGTGGCAGATATCCCACACACAAGCCATTCTGTTTTTACTTTTGAAATCAACTGAAAGTGTTTTCTATAAAATACATTGTTTTTCTCCCATCATTACTCATTTTCAAATCACCTTACACATTTTTTAAGCGCTCAATGACTCAAAAAATAATTAAATCCTTTGCAAGCAACGCAGGAGTTAGGAAAGGATCTTCAGATTTTTGAGCATTTCATCCATGAGCAGAGCCAATGCATTTCTTTCCACAGAAATCATCCCAAAATGTCATGACTAATTTTCTGCAACAGAACCCGAGTGAAAGTGAGGAGTCTCTAAAACTTGCTGATCAATTAATCACTTCTGCCATCTCACATTACACAGCCTGGAATGCGAAGGACTGAATAGTTGGTAGAATATGGTAGATCAGCAGATTTATAAACCAGATTCAGTCTTCCTTGGGTCTAAATTTGAACATCAACTACTGCTATCTGATGCCAAATCCAGAGTATAAGCAGAGAAAAGGAACTTTCACAATTTCAACTAGAAATAAAAAATAAGTGCTGTTATTGTAGGAATGGAACATGATAGGAGACCTCAAATACACATTTTAAAGTCATAATGTTCCTATATGTCACTTCCCACTTTTCCTTTCTTACTTTCAAAAGAATGGATTTAGTTTAATATGCACACAAAATTAAAGAAAAAAGAAAGTTTGTCCTATTTCTTCTATCTGTCAGTCTATTTAACACTCATCAGATTTTTTTTTATCACTAAGTGAAGTTTCATTTGAAAAAGTGGGATTAGAAGAATGGCTAGCAGATGGGAAATAGAGACACCCCTGGGATCATAATGTAATCCATGTCACATTCTCTTATTACATTCTCATCCCAGTGAAAAAATAATATCTTACATATTGCATCAAATTATTTAATATAAGAATTTCATGTCACTTTCTTTGGAGCTATGCCTCTCATTACTGCAGCAAATGGACCTTTTCTTTGGTTAAGCCGTAACTTTTTTTTTTTTTTTTTCTAATTTGTAATGAAATTCAAGTGTCTAATGAGTCCAATATGGCCTGTCAACTTAAATTATCTGTTTGTCTTTCTGTTTACCATATCTATCTGTCTACAGTTTTTATTTTCCTCTGTGAAGTTTAGTTATTGAACCCCATGTTTCCTTCTGGAAGGAATTTCTAACAGATGATTATTCCTGTTGATATGTTGATGATTTGATAATTTATGGCTTGTAAATTTAAGAAATCTGAAGAAATCTCTGGGAAGCAGAGCAGTTCATGAGAGAAGAGAAACAGGAGGTTCCAATACCTTAAACAGCAAAGGACTGTGTTTTCATTAAAATGCATTTTTTTGATCTTACATATTAACTACAATCATGCCTCTGGATACTTTATTTTTACATCTTTTGAATCTGTAAGGAAGTCTAGCAGAAACCTGTACGATGGTGAAAAAAAAGCAGTTTATACAGACATGGCCAGAATCACAGAATCAGGTTAGAAGGGACCATAGTGGCTCTTCTGGACCAATCTCCCTGCTCAGGCAGGTCACTGCTCTCTCTGCCTCACCTATTCATGGAAAGCTGTGCTCTACATTCTGCCTTCAGAAAGACTTTGCATCAGATTTTACAGCAGTTTTGCATAAAAAAGGCAAAATAATTTAGTCCATGGAATTAGAAGTCATTAATTCAATGTAAAGACTGAATAAAATCAGTTATCCAGGTTGAGTTAATCAGTTTACAAATGTTCTTTCCAGAGGCTTTCTGGAGCTTTGTGCATACTGATTTACAATAAGTTAATATCTTGAACCGGAAAATATTTCACAGAATTAAAATCCAGTCTGACACAAATACGGAAATGGAACAAGAACAATCTTGATTCAAAAGTAAAGTAGTAAATACAGAACAAAATTTTAATTATAAATTAATAGAAGTAAAACATATCTGGATCTTTATCCACATCAGATACCACACCTCAGCAATATGAATATTATAAACAAATAAGCAAAATAAATGTGGGGGGTTTTTTTCCTTAAAATAACAAAGATGATCTTGTAAGTCCTATTTTGGCTGGAACCGAATGTGTAAATCCCAAAACATCACTAAAATAGTGCTACAGCATAAATCTACTTATCCAAACCCAAGACTTTCTTGAAAAAAAGGCCTTATTTGAAAAGAATCAAAGCCTGATCATTACAGAAAAGAAGGGAATTACAGCACTTTAGAAATTCATCCAAAGTGATCAATGCCCCTTCTGGCCTTCCAGAGGTATGAACGCATGAACAAACACGCAGGCTTAATGCTCTATTCTAAAACCAGCTATGGTGACAGAGTGGCAGAAACCTTTCCATCCTTTTATAGTACTTCACTTCAGAAACATCACTTTAAAATGATCCCTTGAATATTAACTCATGAATTCTACAAATAATTCAGAGAAAAATTCTGAACAAAGTCAAATTAAAAGCTTTTAAAAAAAAGAAGAGCTAAACGTAGACAGGGTGTAAGGAAGCATGTGTGATTTGTTTTTTGGGGTTTTTTGGTTGCTTGGTTGTTTTTTTCTTTTCTTCCATATTGTAATTGTGCCAAATTCATTACTCATCATTAAATGTGTACATTTGGCCCCAGCTACATTTTGTATAGATATATTGGTATGGATATTTTGGTATAAATGCAACAGTAAGTACTGATGTTCATTTAATAGCTGAAGATGAAACTTCAATCAAAGACTAAAAAGAAATTCCTGTTCCTTAGAAGTCTCCTTACAATAATACTACAAAGCAGGAATTATAATTCAATTTAAAATGTAAAAAAATTCCCTGTGGATTTTTACAACTAAATGAACTTATAATCTAGTAAGTTTAACCAGTGGTAACTGCGTGCTGTCTACAAACTACTTTTGCTTCCAAAGTTTGTATGCACAGGTCTCATCTAAGACAAAAAGTAGGTTCTTTATTTTGCAAAATGAATCCTATATAGTTTATGATCCTTTGTTGACTTTATTGGCCGAAATGCAAAATGAAACGTGAGATCCAACTTGGTGTGTTGGTTATTTCTCTTCGTTAGTTAGTGAAGTCTGTATCAATAATCCTTATGCGTACATTCCAGCTCCTTTATAGTTACAATTCCATAGCAAGGTTCCCCATAGTATTAAAGTCACTTAGTGCAAAACTCAAAACATACATAACCATACACTGTTTTTAATTTCTGACCTAAATGTTTACTGATCACGTTATCACACACACAGAGTTTAGGAGGCAACATGTTGTGCTGTTTCCTGGCTTGGTTGCTAGCTGGGGTTAAACCATGACAATATATAAACAGATATACATAGACATTACAAAGCAGATTCCATGTATTTATCTATGTTGTAAGGAGTTAAAAAGTACACACATTTGCTGTTTTAAGGGCTGAAACTGTATCTTTCACCAAAATTCAGCTGTTTTCATATTGGAAATGTATTTAAATTCATCTGGAACCTTTCTGACATTAGAAATAGAACAACTGTAGTTTCTCATTATTTTTTTGCTGCCAGAATCTATGCTTGGTTGCTCAACTAAAGACCTTATACTGCTAATTACTACCACATGTCCATATCCCAAGCAAAGGAAAACTTATTGGTTCTGACAATCCATTCTCTCAACACTGAATTCCAAATGAAAACTTCAATTTTGGCCAAACATAACATTTCATCAATCTTGTTCTACTGACTGCAAAAGCAACATCAAACAAGGAGTGCAAATGGCTTTTTACTGGGCAGTTCCCAAGCTTAGATTCTCTGATGAAAGACCCATATGAGCAAAGGACATCTTTAAACTACTTAGTAATTAATAATTGAACCAGAAAACAATGCACAAAGTGAATGGAACAGTCTGTACGCTGATGACAGAGCTGAGTTTCAAGCAACAAATTATATGAGCAGTGGAGACCAGCAGAGAAAGCACTGACAACAGAGTGAGATAAAAACAAAGAGTGGATATAAAAAAAAGACAAAAACGAACAGTGAAAAAATTAAGCACGCCCCAAAGCTAGCAGAAGCCTGTTATTTCAAGTTGAGCTTTTCAGGATGTGGAGTTCTGACTGAAGATCAGGTCCAAATTTAGAGACATCTGAGCAATGCTGGGTACTAGTGACAATGTAGAAGGGGAGGGACAAACTCTGTGTGTAAAACGGGTTTTAAACACATTCCCCTCTGCTATAACTCCTTTGGAGATTTCAAATCAGAGGGATATGTTCTGAGTTTGAAAAACTTCTCTTTGAGAAAACAAGTATGAATATAAATATGAAACTGAGTCCTGGCCTCTGTCACAAAGAAATATTTTGGGAAATTACCAATACTACTCAGTCCCAGAAATAAATCAAGGCATTTAGTTTGTCTGGGTGAGTGAGGCAGGTTTCCAACATCAGTGTTTACAGTTTACCTCAGACATTTGAGGATATCTCAATAAATTAATGTATTGAAGTTTACTATCTAATTGCTTGTGTATTATTGAACAGAAAATAGTGTGAGTTATATCTAATTTTAAAACTTTTATTTATCTACACAGTGATATAAAACAGTACTCTAGAAATAGCTCTGTGGGACATCTACAGTCTTTCTGCTACACAGAATTGAGAAATAACTTGATAAACTCATAATCCACTTCAATAAAGTGTTGCACGGGTGATGATTTGAAAGGAACAAAGTAAAAAATTATCTTCTTAAAGTAAGAAGAGGGACAATTCATTAGATAAATTTCTTGCAGTACCTTATTTATATAGTATGGAAAGGACTCTCTGTATGACTAGACTTTCAGGGCAAATATACTCTACCAGTGGATGTGACAATGGTATGTAATGAAATGAAGGATGGCAATACTAAAGGTGATATTGTGCTGTACTGCACTATATCACCAAGGACATCTAGTTCAGTAAAGGCCATAGCCCAGCACATCCAGGAGCTGGGAATGCCACAAAGAGCCAGTTTTAACTTGGCCAAGAAAACAAGCAGGCTTTCAATAGAAATGTAATGAGGTAATGTGGTCCAATAAAACTAAACCTTTACCACCAGGTAAAAACAGTAGGTTTGGTTTTTTACCATACTATTTTGATATTAAGGCTACTGCCTGCTCTTCAGATACGCTTAATGTGGTACAGGGAAGAGAACTGCTTTAAAATCCCCTGGTCACAGATTCTAAAATCATGGGAGTTGGCAATATCCACGGAAAGTCAAAAAAAGCTGCATGAGATCTGAATCTGCTGATTGAACATTGAGAAACAGGGCTATTAGACACAGTCAGTCCAACAGAACAAACTGGACAATATATATCTCCTATTTTGCATCCAGTAAAACAAAGTTTTCTGAAGAACTGAGCTGTCTGAAAATCATGTGAATTATCATCGTCACTTAGTTAAGAGGTAAACCACACAATATTCTGATGCCCAAAATGGTGAGATGACAACTCACCCTTGCTGCAGAAGTTAACTGCATGTGTAATAGCAGCACTTTTTACCAGGTATGTCAGTGTAGTCTGAGTGGTATCCAGGTTCTCATGAAGTAGGGACAAAATGTTGTGACTTGTACCATAGCACAGCCCAGGTCTCTAATTACAGTGTGACAACTCTCCAGTGGTAACATCTGATGTCAAAGAGCACAGCCTTGTAAGCTGTGAGTCAGCTATTACCACCTTCAGGGGCTCTTTAGAGCCCCACAACCACACCTGGTCGTTTTGGACTTACTTTCTGCCTCGGGTTGAGTTAAAAGTTCCGCCGTATTTCTTCCGATTAAGGATGAGAGCAGCAATTTCTGGCACGTAGCGAGCAAACATTGCCTACATGCACGAAACAAAAACACAGAAAAAAAAAAAAAANAAATTTCCCAAAAGCCAGAAAAAAAAAAAAAAAAAAAAAAAAAAAAAAAAAGAAAAATGGCATGCAGAGAGTGTTCTACTGCAGCAGAGGCAGCAGAGCCTCTTGGGATACTTACTTTCTTCCACTAACCGCACTATAGGAACCACCATATTTCTTGCGGTTTCCTATTAACTCTATGATTTCAGGGACGTAGCTGGCAAACATGGCCTAAGAAGAAGATAGGAGACAGAAGAAAAGACTAAAAAGAGAGGCCAAAGAAAGGGGGATGATGAATATTTTCAGAAGATAAATATTTTTTAAGATCTGAAAATGCAAAAGAATTAGATCTATGCAGTTTTTAAAAAGAAAATTTAAAAAAAAAATGAAAAAGTTCTTCTCAAACAAAACAAGAGGGCTCAATGTAAAAGTTGGTTCTGGAGAAGGTACGCACCTTATAAATAAAGAAAATGGTCAAAAGAGGAAAAATGGACACATAAAACAAAACAAAAACAAAATCACTTCAAATTGGTATCTAATCACAAAAAACAGTTATGTCTATTTCTTCCTGAAGAGGGGAGGGGGAAAAAACACATCCAAGCCCCACTGCAAAAAAAACCAAAGCCAAATATTATCATTACTGTTACATTTCTTTTTTTAAAATACAGACTCTTCCCCCCATTGTAAGAATTGAAAAGAAGACAAAAACAAGGGGTTGTTTCCCCATCAAGAAACAAAAAAAATCACCCCCCCGCCCTCCAAAAAAATATTTTTCCAAAAGTTCTTGGGTTTAGAAGGATTGGAACATGTGATAGAAAAAAGGTTTTGAGGAGAAAATAAAAATTATTGTGCCATGTTTTGTCCAACAAACAGCTTCCTTGTGGCTGGATACTTCGAAGAGCTACTGCCATTTGACATGTCAATAAACAGAGATGGGAATGCATATATGTAAGGTTCATATGTATCTCTTTGTGTCTCATATATGGCATTCAAAACATTGGTTATATATATATCTCACCTCTGTGAGATATATGTATATGTGAAATCAATGGATGAGGGTAAAGTAACAATATACATACGTGTGTATGGGCACAATATACATTACGAACCACCTGCAAAGCATTTACCTTGCACAGTGGAAATACTAAAATAAACTTTGCTGGTTTAGAGAACGTTGCAACAGGTGTAATAATATTTCTAGCACTGACAAATAATGGAAAAGTTGACAAGACAAATAGTAACTTGGGTGCTATTTACACACAAGACAAAGAACACGAGAAATTGCTGATATAAAAGGACACTGGTTATGGTCATGTGATAAATTGTGAGCTAAAATTGTACTACATGACATGAAAGAGAATGTGGTTTGCCATCATCTGGATCAGGCAAGCTGCTCTTTAAGGCAGTCCAAAGCCACAGTGTTTGTTGGAATTCTGGGAAGGAACACAGAAGGGTGGGTAGGACTTCTGAAACCGCAAAGTGCCTTTAAATATCAATAGCAACCTCCAAAAATGCTCTACAGTCAATCACTAACAAGTAGAAGACTACAAATAACATTACATGTTGAAATATTAAGGCACTTCATGTATTCACATGCATTACTCATTTAAATGGATTAGAAAAATTCTAATTCTGGACTAATTCTGGACTAATTTGACAAACTCTGCCAAAGCATTTATCTACAAGAAAAAATGCATATTAAACATATTTTAATGTTTTATAATTAATTTTAATTTACTAATCCAGATATTACTGTTTCCTTAATTACAACATTGAGATATACAGCATCAAGTTTTAAGGTAACTGGAGTATTAAGAAGAATATAAGGAAGAATTTTTACCAATCCCCCAAGGATGAAGAAGACCATGAAAAGGCGACCAAGGGTTGTTTTTGCATAAACATCTCCATAGCCAACAGTGGACATTGTAACCATCAGCAAATAAACACATTCCCAATATGTCAGTGGTTGATTATTTTGGAAGTTTTCCCATGGATCCCCTGAGTTCTCCACCTACAATGAACAAGAAAACATATAATGAATTATATTAATTGCAATTAACTCTAATTAACCCTGAATTAACTCTACCCATATATGCGTGTGCCTGTGTGTGTGTATAGATACATAATTTGGCATATAATATGAACTCTGAATCCTTTCCTGTGATTTATTATGATCAAATACAGAACCTGACCCTGTGCCAAATAGAGCACTGCAGTTCTTTTGCCAATATATACAGCCTTGCTACTCAGATCATTAACGGGAAGTGCCTTTTCCAGGCACCACTAAATAATGTAACTTACTCATGTAGTTAGGTAAGTTCATTTAATAAAAATTTGTTCAAAATATTTTCAGAGTAAATCTTACTTTGAATGCAATTATACTCCTCAATGTTTTTGTTTGAAAAGATTATGTAGCTATTGAAGACATCACTGGCACCTTTAGAGGTAAGCTACTACTTTTTGAAAAAGCCAGCCACTGTTGAGACAAAATTCTAAATTTTTCAGTGGGAAAGGAGTGTGCCATCTAAAATTTGTTCCATAGTAAAAAGTTGGAGTATTCCTACAGTAGGATAGAAAAGCTTTTGTTGAAAAACAAAGGAAAAATAAATCCAAATGCTAGAAAACAGCATTCTCTTGGACTTGATGCAGTATTTAAGGGGTGTTGTGCTCCGTTTGTTCAAAAATAGAAAAAGGTATTGATTGTTTCTAGATGGAAATGCCACATTTGCCCAGAGGAGTGCAGAAATACAGGTCTGCGCTAATGAGAAACATATCATAAATTAAAACATTCAAAATCTCTGTGCATCTTTATAAGGGTGAACTGATAATAAAGTCATAATAAATGACTGAAATAGCAAGGAAAGGAGGAATTTGAAGGAAATCCGATGCAGCTCTGGAGGGGAGTCAGTGAAAGTGCTCCAGCCGGACACGGGTCCCATCAGGGCGTTCCCTGGCGAACACCGCCATCTGCTGCTCACCGCCCCGCTGAGGCCAGGGATGCCCCAAATCACTGCTCACACCCCCCTCCCTGAGAGGGGAGAAAAAGCCTCAGAGCTGGGGGGAAGCTGCGTCGCCTCTTTATTGCACTTCATCGATGGGGTACGGCACCACCAACAGCGGCGCGGTGTCCGCAGCAAAGCAGCTCAGAGAGCCCGCGGCCCGTCAGGAAAGTCCATGAAATGTTCTCACATGCACTCACCAAATGTATGAACCCAGCTGCTGTCAGCCACGTGCTGATAAATATAGAGCACAGATTCACTAGCTTGATGGAATTACTGGAAATAAACAAAGCAAACAAATTAGACTAGAATTTGTCACCCATTTTTTACAGGTACCTGTATAAAACTGCATACTTTAGACTCAAGAACCTGATGATTATTTCCCAAAAGAAGCAGACTCCCTAATTCAAAAGTTTACATATAATATGTATTACCTTCCCTTTGGAGAGTTCACATTTTTATAATTTAGATAGCTTGAAGAGAAAGTCCCAATGTAAGAGAGAAGAAAGACAAACAGAAACCCTAGCTACATCAGTAATCAGAAACAAACTAATAGAAATAAATAATGTTTTTTCACGAACCAATGGGTTCCTAGATTAAAAAAAACATAGCAGTGATGCTGATGCAAAGCTTCATTATGAAAGGCTGACTATCATCCTTCACCTGAACTCAGAACACGAGATGTTCTTCATAAAAAATTATGTGTCTGTTGGTCTCTTCATATTACTGTAATACCCATTATTAGTAACTATTTACATTGCTTGTTTGGTACATTTTATTTTTGAAGATTTATTAAACACTGTACCTTGTCTGTCCTCTATGAAATACTCCCTGTGTTTCTGCCAGAGTCTAAATATAGATGAAGGATTAGTCATAAATATTTTCCCCCTCTTTAAGCTCTTTCCAACATCTGTGCAAAATCCCTTACTGTGAGCCCTGTCTAAGCCCCTGCAGTTTTTTCGAAATATATTAGAAAACAATGGAGAGAAATTTTTCAACTAAAAACTGTAGAATTCAATTTCATAAAACATGGGAACAAAAAATCTTGAGTAAAATACATTTGATTTCAAATTAGGGAAACAAATGGGTCCTTGGCAGAGTACAGGCTTTTAAAGTGCCTCTGTAAAATCTTGCTTTGTCTTATAGGATCTTTTCAAATATATTTAGTTTTTTTTTTTTATTTCAGATATTCTAATAACCACCAAACACTTTGCTAGTCTCCTTGCTGCCTATGTTTTTACATTGTGCAGCTTCTTTCACTGGATTCCATTTTTGGAATGGTCCTTCTGCTCATTGTGTAAATAACATATGTTCCTTTAACCCTCATACCTCAGTCAATAATTCCAGGAGTAATTTTCATTTATAGGTTGTAGTAAATGTTTTGCTTTACTTAAGAAAAGAGAAAAGGAGGAGAAAATGTCTCTGCAATTGCACTAAATATTAAAAACACAGTAGTGCCTAGTATACCCTATCAGTTTCTCATTTTCTCAGTTGTTATGGGTTATTAATGCCAAATGCACTGAAATGCCTAGGTCAAATCAGTTCCATACCTTTTTCATATAAATACATATCACCTGAAATGAACTCTTTTCTTTTGCTGAAATTTTTAGTAATAAAAAGTATTTTTTCCCCTACTATAATTTCAGAGCTAGTAATGATATTCTGAATTTGCTACTCCGATTCAACAATTCAAGTTCTGTTATTGATTCTTCACCTTTATGTTCACAAAAATCCTAAAATGTTGACAATTTCAACAAAATCTTAAAAGTGGACTGCAAAAAAATGCTAAAAATATCTTAATCCTAGAAGACTTTTAATTGTCCCTGAGCAAAATAATGTTGCATTAGTGGGCCAAAAGTATACAACACAATATAAGATTTTTAAACAATAATAAAGGTTTAAGGCCACAGTATGTAATTAAAATCACCAATTGAATTTAGGGAATTAAATTTTATTTAAATAATACTAGATTTGTTGAGACTACTAGTTTAACTGCTTTAACTTGTACAAAATTACAAAATTAGATTCTCCACTAATCACAAGGGCTCAGCACGCTTTATTTTATTAGGAAGTAAAATAATTCAGAACCAGAAGCTCTCAATTAAAGAGTATTCTGGTACTGTAATAGAAAATCTGTGCGCAGCACATGAGCTGCAGTTCTGATGGTACTTCAGAACACACTGAAAATATGAAAGTTTCTCATTGAAGGTAGCAGTAATAAATGAGTTTTCTAGCTTGTTGCTTTCTAAAAGCTAAACTCACGCAAGATATTAAAAGAAACCCCAAGCACCCACACAATCAAATTTATATCAGGTGTAACTAGAAACTCTTTTTAAAAAAAAATGCATTCTGCTAATTTGTTTTAATTTGACACATCCATTAAAAAATAAATGTTTTGTGAACGTTGCTGACATTCCAAATTATTTAGTTAATTTCAGGTTATTAAGACAAAAAAGAGAGCAGACATGACTTTCTGTTGCATTATCCAGAACAGGGAGAGACATAAAGAAATGTTTTGAGGCAGTGATAATTTTTCAGTTAAATAAATGGTAGTGATGAACTGCTAAGGATGAATTACCTGACTAAACTGAAACACTCATATAAGAAAGTTTTGTTTTACAGGCTTTCATTTATCAACATTTGAGGTTTACAGATATTTTGGCAGTCGTATAAATAATCACAGAGATGATGATATCTAATATAAGAGTAAATTCTGCACCAGAGAAAGGCTATTTCAATGAACAGGTCAATCTTAAATAAACCAGCTCTGAGTACCCTGAATTTGATTAATGCACATTTATGGATCTGGAATTTCACAAATCCCCACTACTGAAGGGGCTATTAGCTTTTATCCAGAGCCCTTTGAGTTTATGGGGCTTCTCCACTGACTGCCATTTCCTGTGGTAGGGTTGTTCTGCATGTTAAATCTTATTCTCCTTTCCCCTGCTGAGCATTCTGAGCTATGGGACTTCACCTCACATTCTTTGATGTCTTTGTTTGACCAGAACTGGCTTCCTTCCAGCAACACAACTAGAGACAGATAGTGTGAGAGTTTTACAGTACAGAGAATAGTTTCAAGGTTAAGGGTTGAAGAAACAGCTGTTCACTGTGAGTCTGTACAAATTTCAGAACCTATTTTCCCATCGCTACAAATTTTCACAGCAAGAGATGGATTTACCTGCATGTAAAGCCCTCACACATCTAGAGCAACTGGTGCAGAGAGGAGAGGCTTTCAAAATGGAACTTATGATAGTAGTTATTAGAAGCTGGGTTCAATACTTCCCCTGGAGCATTTTAGAGAATGATGAAAAACAGTATGTCTTCAACTGCAAGCGATGGGAAGGCTTCTCTTTATTTCCTTCAAAATGATCTTTTGTCCAAAGTTGTGCTTTTCTTGCACAACTTTCATGTATTAATAGGCCAAAGAACCAGTAAGCCAGAAGGTTAATTGGAGTACTTTAATTATTATATGGAAGAAATAATAAGGATAATGAACACAATATTAAGATAGCTCAGCGTAATTTTTAATAAGTTTTTGATGTGAAAAATGATGCTCAGTTCAAAAAAACTGGAAGAGCCACAATGAGAATTTTTCAAAATACTTTTTAACTGTATTCTTTTGAATGAATTTTGATTTCAGTTTTTTCAAGACAGCAGAACATGGACTGATTATATGGAAAGAAGCAATGTTCAATCAGTTCAAAGCTATGTAATTAATTCTGTTGTTAATTTATCAACACAAAACCTTGCTTGATATTTCAAATATAACAACGTATCAATTACAATGATCGTACAGCAAAAGATGCTGTCACTGATATATTCATCAGCAGAAAAGAGTTTAAAGAACAGATAACAGGGGTGGGGGGGTTTCCAGAAAAGAAAATCATGTATTACTAGGGCCCCAAATCTAAGCCATTTACATTCTGTCACCAGTGCAACTAAATCAGCATGTAAGAAAAAGTCTTACCTTGTTTTAAGTATATTCAGAAACTGCAAGATTTCTGAAAACTGTATCAGTCTAAGGGCTCTTAAAAATCTTAAACCTGCAGTAAAAGAAAACAAAGTTATAGTGAAGAATAACTCAAATTGTAACAACATATCACAATGACAGTGATCAATTTAATCAACACAGGTAACATTCAAAATGTCAAATACCTTTGAAATGCTCTTCCATATTTAATTGTTCAAGGATCCTTAACAGGTATTTTTCAAATTGTTTTAAATTTATTTCCCTGATAACAGATTTACCCTACCAGAAAGCCTTAGTTTTTGTAGGAAGTAATGGGAGGAGACACACAGGCTGAAAACTCAGGGGCAAAAGCCTCACTGAGGTTTCTGTTGGTAGTTGCAGTGCACATGTCCTTCTCTTTCAGGCTGTCAAAGACACAGGCAGGTCTGAAACATGTCAGTTCTCCAAGCTCCTGCACTGTTTAGTGAAAAATAACAGATCATGGGCAGGGGATCTGATAACCTGGATAAAGTAGACTGTATATGCCTGATTAAATTTGGTAAATCTTAATGACGTAAAATCTTTTACAGTAATAATGCTCCCTGTCTCCACTCTAATTTCAAAAAACTCAAGCAGGAAAACAGAAAAATTACACTTCTTCTCTTAAAAACAGCAAATTTACTATAACTCTTTCCATCAGTCTATAACTACAGGAATATATCACATATTATCTATTTTTTAAAAAGTGTTTTTACAAAGAAAGAGCATTTTTATGTTGAAATCAGATTGCGTGCATAGCAATTCTCAGACAACAACAAAGTCTGTGCAGTGAAAAGAGTGTGTGTAAGATAAACTAATATAGAAGATTAAGGGCTTAAATTATTAAAATAGTCTTATGCTGATAGTAAATGATTTGGCTGCAGATCTTTGGCGCATGAATAAAAGTACACTTTGTACTGTACATATGCACAGCTTATAAAATTAAAGTAAAGCTTGAAGCATAATTTTTATTAGAGGGTACAGCCAGGAGTTACATAAAAATTGTGTAACGTGGTATTGCAACTGTTACAGGAAGGTTCAGAGCAGCTTCTTCTCATACATTCTCTTTATTGACATCTATTTTACTCAACTCCAGTGGGAGAAACCACTTTTTATTAGTAGAAAACTGAGGAAATACTGATCCTGGCAAATATATAAACTTGGTCACAACTTTCATCATCCCACTGGAATAAGAGGTTCCCCTCAAGCACAAAGGTGCATGTGGCAAGGTGTGTTCAAATCAAAAAGTTTTTCCTGCAGTATTCTTGGAAAGTTGTTAAATAAAATACTTGCTCTTATATTTTGCCTTGTTAAGACTCCTAAGTAGTGTTGAAGTACACTCCTGTCTATTATATGGATATAAAGTTTCTTTTTCATTAAGGACTGTGGGGAACTCTAAAAATTAATCACAACTTGCTAAATGGATTCGGGTAAATGAAAAGCAATTAAACGACGCTTAATAATGCTAAATGTCAGCTCCTTTTGCAATTAGAGAATGATAACTTTGGATTATATTGCCGAAACTGTGAGAAACACATCCCTCTGTTCCCCTTCCAGTCGTTCCCAGAGTTGCTACTCCTGTCCAAAGAGATGTGGTTAGACAGGGAAGGAGAGGATCCTTACTAGCAACCATCAACTTTCCAGCTCTTTTCCTCATTCCACTCCCTATGAACCTTTATGAAAAATGGCTGGGGTGAAGGGATAAAAACCCTGCCTCTCAAGTGTTCTGCACTGCATCTGAAGCTGATGATAAGAACAAGTTAACCATTGCTATGTTTCAAAAAGAAACCTGAGAAACATCTAGGTAAGCAACAAAACCTCTATCTCCATTATAAGGGCTGAGAGACACTTTAATTGCTGAGATATCAAATGATAGTAGAAAAATACTATGGGTTCAATGAATTTTTTGCAGAAGAAGAAAATCATTATAGATTAAGTCCTGCATTTTCTGCAGCCCACATAATTTAAAAAAAAATTCGTTCAGAGAATAGAATTCGAAAAAAAAAAAACAAACTAAACAAAAAACCCAAAAAAGCTAGAGAGTTTGCTTAGACAGTGTACAAAATAGAAATGGCTTTCAATTATAAAAGCCAAAGGAACTATTACATGGCAAATTAATTCTTTCCAGTATCCTAAAGTTTCCTAGGCACAAACAGATCTGCTGTTATATTCCTATATGTATTTCATTTTATGTCATTTTCACAGAATCATACAATAGTTTGGGCAGAGAGGAATTTTCAAGGTCATCTTGCCCAACCCTCCCTGCAATGAGCAGCTACAGCAGGTTGCTCAGAGCCCTGTCTGGTCTGACCTTTAATGTTTTCAAGGCTGGAGCACCTACCACCTCTCAGGGCAACCTGTTCCAGTGTTTTACCATGTTCATGGTAAAAAAATTCCTTATCTGTATTCTAAACAACCCTCTATTATAGAGAAACCATTACCCTTTCCTCTACTGCAGCAGGTTCTATTAAAAACTCTGCTCCCTTCAGGTACTGGAAGTCCACAATAAGGTCTCCCTAAATCTCTCTTTCCTCCAGGCTGAACAACTCCAACTCTCTCAGCCTTTCCTCATGGAGAGGTCTTGCATCCCCTTTTTTGTGCTGAGGGCCCCAGATCTGGACACAGTGCTGCAGGTGGGGATCACAAGAATGGAGAAGAGGGCAGAATTTCCTCCCTTGCCCTGCTGCCCACACTGCTTTGGATGCAGCCCAGCACACAACTGGCTTTCTGGGCTGCAAATTCTCATTGCTGGCTCATGTCCAGCTTTTCATCTGTAAGCACCCCCAATCCCTCTGCAGGGGCTGCTCACCCAGCCTGTGTTGACACTGGGGATGGCCCCAACCCAGGTGCAGGACCCTGTCCTTGGCCTTGTTGAGCCTGAGGAAGTTCCCACAGACCCACGTCTCAAACTCATCCAGATCCTTTGGGATGGCATCCCATCCCCCCAGGCATGTCAACGGCACCATCAGCTTGGTGTTTTCTGCACACTTGCTGAGGGTGCACTCAAACCCACTGTCTCACAGCTGAGATGATGTGACCCCTTTCAGGTCTGCCACCTTACCAAGAATAGAAACGGCAGATGTTCGTTCGTGCATCAAAAATAGAAAGCACTAAGAAAAATTCCCCCTCTCCCAAAGCTGTTTCAGCTATTTATACAAATGTGTACAGCTCTCTTTCCTTAGCAGTATTTGGGAATGTGTTTTATACAAGTGGAGAAGAAGAACTTCTTTTCTTATTAAATACCTACGAAACTGTTTTACATTTAAATGACACAATCAAGAGTTGAGATAGGGTAAGCTTCTTACGTGTTACAGCGAAGTCCATCCTAATTTTGCACATTTCATGGACCCTGTCTGCCAAAGTTAATTGTAAACTGCTAAACAGAATGCTCAGGAAGTGCTTGCTACTTTATCTCCATCACGTAACTCACGTTTTTCTTGGCAAAGAGTTTTACATTGGAATTTTCTTACGGGATCTGTCTAGAATAGGATATAATCTGCTACACTACAAATTATACAAAAAAATAAGTACCAAAATATTTAATTTACCCAGAAAATCTCTCTAATAAGAGAAAAAATACACAGATGAAATAAAAGAAGGACCTCTTGAGTTTCTCAGTCTTCTGCTTCTAAATGGATGACTAAAATATGCTTAGGAATTGGAGTTTATTTCAGCCACAATATCCAGGACAAAGCTAAGACATTCATAGATATCAAGACCAGAAAAAGCTTTCGTGATGATAAACCAGATTGCTTAAACAATATGAGACAAATTGTTTTAGGCAACAGTTTCTGCCTCTAGTACAATACTCTGAGTTGTAGGTATGATGATTCAAATAAACCTTCAACTCTACCACAGGATTATTTTCTGACTGCAAAAATATTTCTTTAGCTACTGTGTTGCCTGTGCAGCAGACCGTTTTCAAAATACGCCGAAAATGTAAAACATGTAGGTAATATTATTTCATATCATGGTGTTCAACCTAAAATCTGAAAAAAAATCTAAAAAATGGTCACTAGGAGAGGCAGCATATTGCCAAAAACCCTTGAAATCAGTTTTAGAGAAATCAATTATCTGTTCAATAGGAAGCAATATACCATGCTGAACTACCAGCTACATCCAGAGTATAGCAGGAGTACTTTTTTCCTTAACTCTTTACCAAGGACTCAGCAAAATGGATGGATTCTTTAGTACAGAATAGTGATCCTGACATCACCAATAAACTATGTGCCAGTAGCAATGCAATAACAGTAGAAAATTATTTTATCTATAAAGTTTACAACAAAGTAAACAGTATTATTCAGAGTTTTATTTGACTTTACAATCAATAGGGTATTTTCCTGTCTGTCAGACAGTTTTGCACCCTCTCTGCTGAAGTGATCCTCTCTACTGGATTAATATACAGAAGCAACCAGAGTTAGCTATAGGTTGCAAACCCTAATCCCCTCCTCCCCACCCATCCCCGCCAAAAAAAAAAAAGGAAATGTACCATTTTAAATCTTTAAATGGAAATGCAAGGAAATCCTGACAACTATACTTATATTATTTTAATGAGATTCTAATAAATAGAAACAGGAGCTGGGATATTTCTTCATTCAACATGAGAGGTGAATCAAGAAGAAAAGCACCAAGCATTACATTATTTCTCACCAATGAGATATGTACTCCCTTTCTTACTGCCTTAGGCTGTTTTGGTTTTTTTTTGTCTAATAGACAATAGTGTATCCAAAATATTGGTGTAAGTGTTCAATCCACAGGGATTCTGTTTACCACTTCTATTCCTGACAAATCATTCATCCATTTATCAGAACAGCACCTTCATCAAACCTATCAATGTCTACTTCTACCCCAGATTTAATTTAAGATCACACGGTTTACTGAAGTCTGAAAAAAAAAACCCAAAATCCATATTTAGGAGCCTTTTTTGAGGCACAGGATGGAGGGATAATTTTTAGTATGCAAAACAATCCCATTCTGAACATCTTCACAGAGTACAGCAGAGTTATCTGAGATCTTACTCCCTGTAGATAGGCTTGAAAATGAAAGCTCAAAGAAAAAAAGACATGAAGAAATAGAATGGGAGGAAAAGGACGTGTCATTCCTTGGCAGCAACCCAGACAAAATATTTTTATACACTTCCCCACCTCTGTTATGTAACAGTACAAGTAGGGAGAACAGCCTGCAGCACGAAAATAATCAATGACCAGCACAGTGAAACTACAATCAAGTTTAGAATCTACATAGATTGCTTTCAAACAATGCTGTATCAAAGATTCGTTAGCAAATCTCTCTGCTGCACATTCTTTCAACTCGGTATTGCACCTTTCAAATAATTAAAGCAGTTTCAAACAAAATTTCTTGAAAACACCAACACTGCAGATTATTACATTCCATCCTTCAATGAATACTGGATTATTTGATTCTAGGTGGACAACGAACCCCTTTACTGGGGAGACAGGAGGACACTGCAGTGCTTAAGTTTGGGAAAGAATTCTTCCTACAAAGCAACTGAAATGCTGCAGCTTTTTTTTTTTTTTTTAAGCTGAAAAATAAAACAGAACATCTTTTTCAGACGATACAGTAATACTAGCACCAGAGACAAACTACAGTTCTGAAGAAAAAGCTGAGTTGGACCTTACCCCAGTACGAGCCAACCCTATAACAAGACACCAAGGAGTTTCGCCAAGTACGCTGCTCTTCCTTTTCGGGCAGGTTATGTCCAGGTTTGACACGAAATCCATTTTTGAACAATTCTCCGTGAGATTTTTTACGCCTTCTAGTACTTTTGTACGTTTCTGTACGCGTGCCCCCAGAAGGGTTGTGGTAGACTAAAATCTTGCTGGGAATCATGATTGTGTATCTTCAGCTCCAGGAGCACTGCAAGTAAGTACTGTGGTCCAGTCTTCAGTCACAGCATTCACTAACAGTGAAGATGGTCATACATTTACCCTTCCTTTTGCTAATTCAGCATCAACACGGAGAGACAGCTCCGAGTTCTTTCTTTAACAGAACTTCTCTTTGGGAGCAGATTTGTTTAACTGGACACAGGATAAAGCTTCCCTTTACCAGCTGTTATCAAAAGATAATTCAGTATAATCTAGTCCATTTCCGTTAGCTTGAAACAAACAGAATGAATTCAAATACAAAACTCAGCGTGACAAAACAGACTAAGAGTATCTCAAACTGGATGGACAAAACAAATCACAGAAGCAAGCAGGCAGTGCAGATGCTCCTCTGATCCGTGATGTATTAGAGCTTAAAAGCCATCTTCTATCCGGATATTACCACATAAGCTGCTTTCAGATACATCAAAGAACCACACCCATTGATTCAAAACCCACAAACATGATGCTGTTCACTTGGAATGAACAGGTACACTCACAAAGAATATAGTTCCTATAATTCATGTACATAAAGGGAATTGATTATGGTGTATTAGTTTCTTCAGCAAGTTCACGTCTGTTTTCCAGTTGAAGCTAATACGCAGAAGGCAGAGGTCACATAATCAGCCAACTCTTACAGGATTTATCCCAGATGAAATTAAAAAACCTCCAACAAATAAACATAACAACCCTTCCTCCAACGCCAGTTAATGACAGCTATCTTACTGAAGAAAAAGATTTTAAAAAAAATAATTTAGCCATCAAGCAAGAGCACGAAGAAGAGAGTCCATAGCTCTCTCAACCAGATTTGCTCTATGAATATTCACAAAACTGGAGTTTTGTTCAGTCAAATACCACCTCATTCAATTAGATAAAGCTCTTCAAATTAAAATAATCATGATCTTCCATTACATATGACAGACTTTCTTCATGAATTTTCCTGCTTTGAACATAATACACAAACTTCATTGTGAAAAGCATCTTGATTTTGAGAAATATGCTTATCATTCCTTTTTTATTTTTCCTTTTTTTTTTCCCCCTGTTTTTTGGCCTCAGAAGACCCACAAATATACCAATGCCATCTGGAGTACAATGCAAAGCAGACACAAAAATAGGCTGCATCATGTGCTTACATGAAAAACACAGGATTTCAAAGCATTTTGGAACTGTTATTAAGGGGTCGACTGCCAAATATAAAAGGGGTTGTAGTACACACAAATTTCAAATTATAAGTAACATGCAGCTAGTGAAGCAAATGACTTCTGTGAGTTCTTTGCATTGTAACCTTTAACACCACATTCTTACAAACAACCTGGTTACATTCCCACTGGTCACAATAGTCGAGTTCCACGGAGTCTATAGGGATGGCTTTCATGCCTGCATGCTGACAAACATCCATGATATATCTGTGAGCACTTGAATCATTCCTCTCAAACTGAAAAGATTTGAACATGGTAGTATTTAACCATGTTACTAATCACATCTTGTACAGCTCAAAATGAATGCACGTCCTACTTACTTTTTGCCATATAAAGCACACTACTTTCCTTTCTGTATTTCCTCTTGACTAGTAGCATAATCTTGTTATTATCCAATTTTAAACCTATCATTAGTGTACTTCATACTTAGTACAGCAAATATTTGGGTGTAGAATCCATTTACCTTGAAAGCCTGGAACGTCTCTCAAGGAAAAGAGGACCAAGGTAATAAATAGCAAGAGCCAGGCTGTTCAGTTTATATAACCTAGTATTTTGGTTTTAACAATTTGACAGTATTCTTTTAACTCCCCAGCTTCTTGGATTAGCCAGATTTTTATCAATTTTCTTTCTTTTCGGTCAGTGCACTGCTCAATCTGTTGCATACATCAAAATTTGAAAACATAAATTAAATGACACAAACTAGGATTACATCTAAAATAAACCTGCTCCACAAGTTTTTAAAAAATGCATATAAATTTGAGCAGCAGCAGGATGATAGCATTTTGTGCTGAGAAGCATTCTTCAACATCACAGCCAGCCACATAAAGCTGCTGGTATTATTTTCTGTGCAGACGTTTCTGCTTTCCAAATGAATATTTTTTTAGTATTTTGTTCTACAAACCAATTACCCAAGACAGCTTCTTGTTTTCAGTGATATTACAGTTTGTACAACCTATAATATCGATATATTACTTCGCCTTTTTTTTTTTAATATTAGATGTAAAATTAGATTGCAGAAAATTGTTCTCTGTAGACTAATTTTTTTTGTTATCCAAAAAAAAATACCTTCTAGATATTCTAGCTCAGACCTGAGTGAAAGTCTGGAGTCCAGTTAAGCACATGAAGGTGGTGCCACCAGTAGAATATCACTGTTTCCTGCCTCTGTGAAGGACATGGTCCTTGGCCTCCTGGTCTGAGGTAGACCTACAGCTCCTAAACCTTGTGTTACCAGCAGAACCTGAAATGTCTGCTGTCTGCTCTGAAGCATTTAATCCAAACTAATCAACAAACACTGTGTTATAAAGAGCTCTGGAATGACTCTTAACATTTTGCCTTCAATGAATCCAAGCTACTTACAAGTGAAGTTTTTTGTATTTTCTACAGAAGCATACCCTTGAAGGAAATCACTCCATGACCCTCCTTGAACTTGTCCTAACAATAGATTTACATACTTATGGAAGTACTGGTATAATTAAATGACAACTTGCTTTCAAAGTCCATCCAAATGTGAAGCTATTAAACTTAAATATGCAGTAGAAGAAAGCAAGATTTGTCAGCAGCTAAGTTCCACTTAACCACTGGCTCTGCAGTGACTAGGTACTTGCTATATCATCGTGAAGGAGAGCAAGGGAACATTACATTCTGCCTTGGAAAACCAATGTAGTGGATAAAAGTGGGTATCAAATTGTTGTCCTTTAAAGCACAGGTTAGACACGGGTGATGGATTTGCTGTGCTTTTGTAGGATACTATTTGCTTATAGTTGTACTCAAAAGCACAAGCTGTAAAAAACCACAAAACACAAGGAAATCTGTCAAGGAGAAACCTGCTGTAGAGAAAAATAACTGTGTTATATCCTATGACTATTCTCTCCTTGAAAATTCATTTTTAATTTAATTTACAATAAGTGAACACAGAATTTTCCAATTGCTACCTTTCCTCTCCTTTAAATTGCTACTTCTAAATGACAAAAACCATTCCCTGTACACAAATAGGCCCATAAAATTTTCATTGCTGCTATTTCAAACATGGTAAAAGTATTATTCATAGAAAAGAAAAAATAACCTGCTATGTCTGAGTACAAATCTCAACAGGTTGGTCAACAACTACTTTGTAGCACAGCTTTGTAGCAATGTCTATGGATTATGACAAAACCAGAATAATGCTCATTCTGCCAAGAATTTACCACTCACTAATCTCACTAAATTGTTTAGAAGGTGAAGTTACAATCCAATCTTGAGTTCCTGAGAAAAGGCATGTAGTTGCATTATTTATTTTTTTTTACCTCCTAGTCTGAAAGTCTTAAGCTATTAAACCATTTTCAGAAAGCTTGGCATTAGAAGAACAAAACCAGTCACTTGATATGTAAACATTACCTTTCCTGCTTTACAGCATTTCAGGCAACAACTATGTCATATTCCATAAACCAAGCACAGCTGTAGCCAGTGGTAAATGAAGGGCAGATCTTTACATAAAATCAGAGTGTATTAACTTGTAAATATTTTCTATTACAAAAGAGATATTATCCCACCAAAGTGATGTTGGTGCCATTTTTAACAAAAGGCTGAAACCATGAAGGGAAGAACAACCAGTATTCATATTTACCTAGTGGGTAAAAGAGAGTTAAGAAGGCAAAAAAATTATTCAGCTTTCATTTTTCTACTTTTTTAATATTACATTTGTGTAATCCTTCCCAGATACTGCAAATCCATATTCAAAATAGATGGGAAATATGCCTTTTTTAATTCTTTGATTTGGGGAGAAAAATACTAATTGTACATTTTACTGATGGTGCTATTAAAAGCAAAATGACCCTTGAGGTAAGAGGCTACACCTCAGCAAGCTAACCTTGCACAGAGGGTTGCAGAGAAGGTTGGAAATTTGGGGATTGCTTTCTAAAGTGACCATTACCACTCCATATAAAGGGGCTTCCCTTCCTGAAAAATGACAAGTTAGCATCTTATATAATTTTCCCTGGCATTCATCAGGAACAAATTGCACTAAAATCAGGAATATGCTATTCTGAGAGGCTGTAACCATAGGGCAGAACAAATGATAAGAACAAAGGCAAAGGAAGGGCAAAGGCCAGATCTAAAGCCTGACTCATGCTGCAGGAGGGTGATTTAAAAAAAGACTTGCAATTCTGCCTGTCTTTGCTCCCGTGAGTCACAAGGCACAGGCCATAACTGCCAAAGAAACAATGAGCATACCATGAAATAAGGCTTGAAAAGGAGTCAAGTATTCCACTTCTAATCAACTGGTATGATATAATGCACCCTATTCAGTGAGCCTCTTTAGCCTTCCAGTTGCACAAAGGGAATAGTTAAAGAATGGATATAGGCAGATATATACAGATAAATTAATTATGAAAAACCAGTTATGAAAATGATATACCACAAAATTCTGTATGTGATTATGATCCGGGTGCAAAAAGCATTAATTCCGTTTTCTGGCCAGATGGATGACAAATATTCAAAAAATATTTATGCTTGTCCTGGTGAAGCAATAGCCTTTCACTCAGACTACAGAATAATTCCTTGCACATTTCGTAATTTATATTGTACCAACAATAAACAGAGTATTCCAGACCAGCTGTAGGATTAAGAATTTACTCATAAAATTCCACAGAAATCAAAGATTATGGTGTTTTAACTGCTTTCTGCAAACACAGCTGTTGTATAGATCCATACACCACGTTTCAGCATCCCTTATTTCACCCCAATGCAGTACTAAAAAGGTCTTCACCTCCTCAGTAGTGCATCATGTTTAAATACAAGGTCTGAAAACTGCAAGTGTCAATTCACTGAGTCAAGAATACAGCCAGTAAAGGAAGCAGCATTTAAAACTCCTCTCTTCAAATTCACGTCAGACAGAAAATCTGTGATCTGCCTACTGAGAAGAAAATTCTCACATTTTCAGGTGCACAGAAATGCTTTCCCTAAAGGCTGATGTTACCCAATCAATAAGAGAAGATAGTGAAATTTCTATGCACTATCACAGTAAATTAGAGCCAGTGCCTACTGAAGTAGGGGTCTGAAATTTTCCTAGAAGACTCTGTTGCTCAAATCTACACATCACTGGCTATTTTCCACTGAATGCAGCATATTTCTTACAGGATCTGCCCCACATGCAATGATACATAATTTTCTCTAGATTAATTTCCCCGTCTAAGAGTGGACATGAAACAATTCAGATGGCATTTCCAGATGTCTCTGCTTTTACTGTGCTGATATCTACAATTTGCTCACAATAGGAAGAAAAGTGAAGCAACACAGAAAAAAAAACCCAAATATGGAATTTAACAGATAATAAAAGCCCAAATCATATAATTTGTTTTGCAAACCATCCCATCTCATTTGAATTTAGAGTCACAATATTTTTACGTGAAAATAATCCTCACTTCACTTTCAGCACACAGTGTCAGTTCTGTATTTGGCTACTAATAATCCAGCCAGCCCTCGGCTAAAAAAGACCTTCTGCTGGGCTCTGCAGGTATGATCCACAGCCCCAAGTCCCATGTCAGCTGAAATTACTCCCTATTCTCAAGCAAATGACACTTTGGATGGCCAAGGGGCTGTAGTGTGGATGAATGAGACTGGCATTAACTGCTGGGTGCACAGTGCTTGGAAAGGCACCAGTGTAGCTCTGTAGTGCACCATAAGCCCACCCATACACAAAAAACTCCTTCAGTTTTATAGGAAAATGTTCCACACAGTGTAGGGCTGATCAAAGAAAAACATCATCAGCAATTAGAGAGACAATAAAGCCGACAGATAATTTATAATGAAAAGCAGAGTGACTAGGTGATAATGGAGAACTTAATGACTGGAGAGTTTTGAGTACATCAGAAATCTCAAAGAGCATTTTGCTCTCAGTCATCTGTGCTTGTAAGGGGCTACAACAATTTGCTTTAGATTATGAAGATTATGGTCGCCAGATATCCCAACTTTCATGCAAAACCTTTTCAAACTGAACCTCACACTTAAGATAGTATACAGCTGGTTCATTCCAGCTAAACATCCACAGTGATGCTACAATATTACTGTTTTGAATAAAACCAGCACTCCTTGAAGGATAATGCTTAATAAAATGCTGTGTACTAAACCTGTCCATGGAGCACAGTTCCATCTGCCTTACTTTATAAAGGCGATTTTAAAAGATGGCAAAATAATTTCCCTGTATAAATCACCTCTAACTGCAACAAGAAAATGGCTTTAGAAAGGAAGTTTTATAGCAGTTTTACTTAAGTAGAAGACCTCATTTTTCTGTTCTAACACTATTTTTAAATTAAAAGATGCATTATTCTGGGTTTTTATCTGCCACCTGTTATATACTTACTAGCAACAAACAAATGAAATTATAAAGTTAAATAGGCTGCTTTTCCAATATTCAGCTTTTGAATCAAAGTTACATCTGGAGAGATATCAGGAAAACCTGCTTCTGGTACATGCCTGTGTAATTTTGAAGACAAGTTAAGCTTAGATAGCTGAAACCTCAAATACCAGGAAAATGTAATTTTCTTCATATCCTTTTATATATATCAAAGCAGAGAAGACCACTAGATAGATTTAGAGAAAAATCTTTAATAATTATATACAATTTATAAACACAATGCACTGACTTTTTCAAAAACAATTTAAAACTAAATGCCTGAATGAAAGAAAAATGCACTGCCAAGTTTAGTACCAGCTTCTTTAACACCGTTCCAAATTAAGAAGTTCCCTGAACAGAAGAAACTAAGAAAAGCAACAGTTCCCAAAGCATGCAGATCTAAAGAAAATGTAAATCCCGGCCTCTGAGCACCACTGGCTTTATTGGCAACTTTCTAGCAATCCATTAGGTGAGCCACAGCAGTGCAAGTAGCTGGGGAGGAGGCAGTATCTTCAGAGACATTTCTGTGGTGCAGAAATACATCCTTCATTTTATGGACTGCTCTGCTGTGTTTCTATTTTCATTTAGAATTTGAAATAGTATGATACTAAACACTGCTCAAGGTGATAACAAGGTTAATGAAGGCTGAATGTCTGTGGGTCAATAGTGAATCAAGTGCAAGCCCTGTATAATGTAAGAATATAAATACACAAATACTAGAGAATGTTAGGCATTCAAAAAATTCACGTGAAACAAGTGGCAAAATGTGACAAACTATGACGGATACTGTTCCCTTGCCTTAAGTCAATATTGTATGAAACTGCCAGATGGTATAAATATCCTGCAATTCAAAACTTCAGAAAAAGGCTTAAATAATTCAGCTGTAAGAATATTTCCCAAGTTTTCTTTCTCTATATGCTGTCTGACTTTGTATAGTAAAATACTGCAACTGTAAAGACAGAATAGTGGATAAAGGAACAGATTTTTAGCCATCCAACCATTAATTCTGAAATGTCACTTGAGCAGGAAGGTCAAAACTTAACAGATTCACAGAATATTCTGAGATGGAAGGGCCCCACAAGGATCAAATGCAATTTTTAGGTGTATGGCCCATCCAGGGACTGAACCCACAACCTTGGTGCTACCAGCAGCAGGCTCTGACCTGGCTTTTCTCATATTGATACCTGGAGCACTCAAGCACAGGAAGTCATCTCACCTAATGGGGTTTGGACCTCTCAGGTGATGGTCAAGCAGTGCATGTAAATAACCATATTAATTAACAAAGTTTCCTCTTTTGAATGTGGAATTATAACAAGAGTGAAAAATCTTAATCAAATTCTCCCTCGACTTTTCTTAGTTTCATATATATGAAGTGGAGTGACAGAATTGCCAAAAGATTACTGGAAGGATACCAATGATCCAGTCTAAATAAACCTCCAGTCTCAGGTGAGCACCTAAGTTCCATCAGAGCCCTTGGATATTCAGAAAAAACAGACACAAAAGAACTTTCTCAAGTCTCATATGGAATTCTTAACTTCTGATCTTTCTAGTGAAAGCCCAACTATCTTTGCATCAGTTTATACCAAGTCCAATCTCAAGAGGATTTGCTTTTGCTTAATTCAGTCTTGCAAAAAAGCCAGCAGGAACACAGATATGCAGTTTGGGGTTTTTAATTACTTAAACTGAATAATGCATCTTTTCTTAATTCCACATAAGCCCAGACTCACGCACCACAGAGCACACCAGACAACTGGTGCTGAATTAATGAGAACTACACGGACATTGCTGTACATTTGGTCCAGGGCTTAGAAGAAAAAATAGTTCCTCTGAGCAGTGTTACAGAAATTAGAAATACAAAGTGAGCTAAAGATCAAAAACAGTAACCAGAAATCACAGAACTCATGTTAAAAATGCCAAAATATAAATTGTGATGTTCTAGGTATAAGGACTTCTAGTTTTGGATTTATGCAGATATCAATTGTATTATTTATAAAGTTGCTTGTAAACAACAACCATTCAAATTTGAGAAGATCCCACTCAGCAACAAACTCACTCAGATTCAAAGTATTTAAAAACACAGTCAAAAAAATCAACGAAAGAAGCTATCAGGGGGATAACTACTGGATCATGTATAAGGACTAAACTGAATGCCTACAAGGAACTATACATATTAACATACCATTTGGGAGACAAGGAATGAAATGTTATTTTCAACTGGTCTTTCAGCTGACATAAGAAACAGTCAAATTTTTTTAAAAAAAATAAAAATCAATCTAATCTCTCATATTAACATTAGGATCTCTCACATTACCATTCAGGAAAGTGTGCAAGTCAGTTACATGCTGTAGATAGCTCAGGAGAATTTGGAAATCATCTGACTGATGATGTGACACTAAAAGAAGCATTTTTAACTGCCCCTCATTCAAGTAAACACAAATGCCAGAAGACAGAATAAATAATTGTGGGTTCCCTCAGCAGTTTGAGGGAATGGGTTCTCTCCTTTTACAGTATTATTCCACATTCTATTAAAGACAGAACTCAACAGTCTGGGAAGCCTTCATTGAAGCAGAAGAACTTAATTACAGAGTCAGAAAGACCACTGAAACCATTAGAGAATCCAAGGGCAGTCGTAAAGTAATTAAACTGATAATGCAAAGAAGGATAAAAGGAAAATAGTCTGTTTTTTCACATAACACCCAGTTATTAGGAACATAACTTAACTGGACAGAAAAGGTTCTGGAGAGAAGAAAATTATAAATTGATATCTTTAAAAAGCACAAAATGTTTGGCTATTAAAAGAAAGTGCAGTGATCTGTTTTACAGAGTAAATCCTTTATACTTGCTGTTACTATCCTGCTATTATCCTAGAGGGGAGTATTACTGAATTAAATATGAGGAAAACTAAAATCGGTTATTATAAGCAACATAGAATTTACCAGTCAATGTACATCAAAATAGCATTCTGTGTTTCTCAATCACTAAATTAGGCAGACTTTGATCTTCAACATTTATGGATTGATGTTCAGAAAAAAACATGACATAGAACACCAACCAATGGTAACAATGGATAATTTGGCCACATCAGCAAATGTAAAGTCTAGCTGCTTATGTTACTTTGTATGAAATAAACATAAAACCAGTTTGGCTTACAGCATGGTATCTGAAAAACATATGCAGAAGAACATTAATAAACCTTTAGAAGTTCTAAATATTATAACCCTGAAAGAATACTAAGAGTGTTTCATTGAAGGGAGGGTTGGTTATATGACAAGGAGATCTTACCAGGAATTACTTAAATGAAAATACTAATTACATTTACTGTTCACAGAAAAAAAAACCCAACAAACCAGTCNCAAATTTAGGTCACTTAAATGAAAATTACTGTTCACAGAAAAAAAAAAAAAGTCCAAAATAGTAATACATTTTTTTTTGGTTTAAAACCAGCAAAATTCAAAAAGAATAAAATGTTTAGGAAACATGTTAACCAACCACAGACTTACTGCATTGCAAAGACACTTTAATTAGAAATACAAAGTAGTGTTGCACGACTAGAAACATGGTGGACATTTCAGTAATGATGGAGAAAAAGCAGAAGTTTCCCATATCTATTTTATTTCATTACTTAGAAAAAGCCAATCACGTAATGATTCCATACTCGCCTTCCTAACGTGACTAAGGAGAATGCAAATAAACACATCTGTTAAGCCAGACATTTCTAAGTCATCCTGTCTGGGTAACTTGCATCCAAGAGCTTTTAAAACTCTGTGGGCTACTTAGTGTTGGTTTTAGGCAAGTCTGGCACATATAGTTTATAGCAGTTCCAGAAGAAAGTTCATGTTATTTCCATAAGCTTAAAAGAAATAACCATGAGCCTATTAATTAATATCAGACAAAACAATTCTACTACAAAATAATTAAGTAGTCAAGATAAGTTATTATATTTAAGCATACATTTAGAAAAGCATCACATGCCATTTGCTCTTCCATTAAATGACATGTTTGAGTGACAGAGCTATAAATACTGGTGTCATTTACTCAGCATTGCCATGGCACTCACTAAATGGACTAAACCCCAGGGAGTCTTAAAATATATCTGGCATGTCTTCCCTGGAAGTCTTGTCAGGAATGTGCTCTTGACCTTAAGTTATTTAATGTTTCTATTCATATCCTGCCTAATAATATTAAGCAATGATATCAGAAAATTAAATGCTTGATAATGAAGAGAGTAAATGAGTGACAAGCTGGGCTTGGAATTGTGTAAAGCAGGATGGCAACAAACTATATGTATTTGTTTTTAGGTAACATTTCCTTGTATTTAACGATAAATTTAGGACTGGATTACTTATTTTCTTCCACTAAAGATACATTATTGCTCAGTCAGGTTATAGATGAAAGAGGTCAAACTAGTCCATCCAGCCTGGCAAATACAGTAGGAAGCACTTTTTGAAGCAGCTATGATATTAACTTTCAACAGCTTCTCAAAATTCAGGAACTAGGACTACTTTTAGGTAAGACTGTCACTCACTGCCACTCACTCCCATATACTGATTACAAGATCCTCCCCCGCCTATCGTCCCTCCCCATCAGAGCAGAATAGAAATCAGAATGTTTTAGGGTCATTTTTCTGTGCAATGTTAAGTACCACTCACAGAGGCAGACTGGGGACAGTTGATTTAAATTATCCCATTTCTTTGAGTTCACAGAGGAAAGGAAGCAAGAGCACAGTTCCTATGCATGTCAGATGACAGACACTAATGACACTTGAAACTAGTGCTGTCCCTGTGTTTCTGCTCTGCTCCAGGGTCTTTTGGCTACTTGTTTGACTTCTCATCAGTGGAGGAGAGAGAAGCAGCACATAATCACAAATGAATGCAACAATATCCATAAAAATCTATCATGGATTTTGGCAAATATATAATTCTCCCAAGGTTACCTTCCGGTCTTAATACTGTAGCAACTCAAATGCCTGTTGGGAGGTAAGGATTATTGGGGCCCTGTCAAAATATGCATGGTCTGTGAAACCTTACTGATTAAGGTGCCTAGAAAAAAGCAAAAACATTGTCTTCAATACAATGCAAATGTGATACAGCCCATTCAACGACAGGTTACTGACAAATCACTAAGCACATTGAGCATTCAAAAGTCTTTTCATGAAATTCATTGATACCTGTTTGAAGGTATTTGAAGTGTAGAAAGAAATGTTAGCACACATAAAAGCAGTACACATGCATATATACATAACATAAAATTCTTCTAGAGACTTTGGCTTCCATTATAAACAAAATAATGCATAACGTAGGTAAAATGACCAAAAAAATACATCAAAGCTGTATTAAAGACACTAGTTTTGTAAGAAATATTGTAGAATTTGGATGTGCATTCAAAGATTCCACCAATAGATGGCAGAAATGCACAACATTTACCAATAAAGTCATTGCAGATGACTGCAAATTTAAGGTGCTAAGCAAGGGAGCTTTGCAACCTGTAGATGCACCAAAATGCAGTAAGTGATTGCAAAGTCAAAGTGGTATCCCTACAACCAAGCTATCAGAGGATGACTTTCTGGCAGAGTAACTAAATTCTTTCAAACTATCTAAGTTTTCTAAAAGGAATAAATTGTTCTACAGATTCAAACATGGTTTCAGGTTGAGCTGTTCTGTAGAGATTTTGGCAAGAAAGTCGACATGACATTAAAACAAATGTTCTCATGTACAGATTTTTAAATAAAGCTTCATCTTGAAGAACACTTGGTGGATGGGCAGAAGGCTTCACACCATCACCTTAACTATCTTAGTAAGACACATCTGCTTTTTCTCCCAAAATCTTCTATCTCTCTCCATGGTGGGAAACCAATTTCATTCTCCGATTCACCACGAAAGCTAAATTTCCACCAGAGTTGTTGGAAACACTCTTCTCACACCAGGCATTGATACTGAAACCACAAGTCTCATCCAAAATTAATTAAAATGTCTGTAACAGGACCTGGACAGAATTTGAGCAACCACTGAAAAAAGGATCCCCTTCCCTAACTGCATTAATCACCACTAGAAGAGATTTGTTCTCTATGCTTTGCATGTGTCTATATTTGCATCTGTTGTATGTCTTCTTTCCCCCACTATGTATCTCAAATTATTTCCTGAAAACAAGGTCAGCATCAGCAGCAACCAAGACTAAAAGGGATGTCAGGGAATAAGAATAAAGAAAAAAATCTCCCTGATAATAGAATTTACCAGGAATCATACAGTTTCTACCACTTGATGTTCTGTACAGTAGAAGAGATGAAGCATACAGTCAGGAAAAGTAAGATTGTTTAAAAGATCTTTTTTATCTTTAATTTCTCTGATTCAATAATGAGACACTATCAAATTCATCTATTATGTTGTATTAATATATTTGTATTAATATCATAATCTAAGGCTGATTTTTTTTCATTCACATATTCTTGCAAATGTCAAGCTGAGATCATATTTATGTTAAATCCCCCTCTAACAATACAATCCTGTCAAGGCCATTTAGCCCAATACAGTCAGCTCATAAAATCAATATTTTATTTTTCATAAGCATACAAGTACATGATAAAGGGCATTTCAGTTATTTGAATAGGCTTTGCTATCACAGAAGACAGAGTAACAGTTTTAAGTGGCGTGTAAAGTGTTGTTAAGTCTTTACTAAATAAAACTGGAAGACATTCACTTGTTGCAGGACTCTCCCATTTTTCAGACTGCAAGCTATCCAAAGGAAAAATATTCTGAATCTGGAACTTAGCTAGGATACTCAGTTATGACAACTTTGTAATTAAAAAAAAAAAATAAAAAAAAAAAAATTACCATGCCATTATTTCTCCCATTGCAAATTCTTTTCTCTCCAACAACCCTTTCAGCCTACCTTCACTTAGACTATAAATAAAATATACAAACTCAGCGATGCACTGAAATAATTTGGTCGAAATTCACTGTCAAAATTACCTACAAAACATTATTCCCTTGGGAAAATTCTCTCCACACTGTAGAATCCTGCACTTGGAGAATTCTCCTACCATTATCAGAAAGCTCCTGGTACAAGCAATACATATGATTTTATAAAGCAGAGCTGTAGTTTATGAGCAAGTATCTACACAAATGCGACTGTTTGCAAAACAGTGTTGGAAAAATGTCATGGGGATCTCAATGAAAATGAGCATCCAAAAACACAGTGACGTTCATATCTGTACAGTTTTCAAGTCAGAACATAAGAAATTTTTATAGAGCATGATAAAGCACTGTATATCAATGAATTATTACAAATGTATTGATTTTTTTTCCTATCTGTACTTCCCCCAATCCTTCAATAATATGTAGCTCTTCCCATATGCCAAATGCATTCTTTTCATGCGTTTCCTTTTCTTATGCTGTCCTGTGCAAGCAAAAATGATACTACAGAAACCCTTTCTGAAGGATTTATCAAATCTAAAAATTTGGTCTTTTGCAGGTTTGAAGTGCAGTTTTGCCTTCAGCTTTACTTCAGGCATTGATCACAATGACATTCCTGGAAACCTTTTGAAAAAGTATAATCTGATCTGTCTTTCAAGATCAAATGTTGCCTGCAAACTGGAATCTAGGTAGAAGACTAGATTTGAAACAACATCCTTTATGAATGCTGATTGAAAATTTAATTCATTTACTGCATTTCAAGGTGCAAGACTGTGTGTTATGAACAGCTGAATACAAAAGAGTAGCAGGGAAAGGAGAAGGCTTCACATCCTAAGAGCAACATAATAGGTGAATGATGGCATTTCTGAACTAGCCTAAGAAAGAAAAAATCCACTGGCTTTCCACTACGGTACATGAACAGATGATACATTCAGAGCACATCCTCTGCTATGCTTCACATCTTTCTGAAAGCACTTACAAAGGCAAAGTTTATTATTTATTTAGGATAGTTTGGTTTCTTTAAAATACTGTTCAAACTGTGGGTCTATACTGATACTAGTCAGTTAGCTAAACCAGGGCAGTTCCTGTAGAATTGTGCATTCAGAGAGCCACACTGGGAACTCTGATTCTGCCAGCTACTTCAATGAACTCATTACAGCTGACTGACACGAATCAATAATGAAACAAACTGGAAAGACCCTGATGCACAATACACTCCAGATGGTGCATTTTATTTCGGCTCCTAAATGATCTCAAAATCTAAAGTGTACAAAGGAAACCTGCTAAATCATTAAGAAATTCTTAAAATGTGCCAATGTTGAATCATTTTCACATTGCCTAACCTTAAGTACTCTCTACTTGCCTCACTAAAAGGCAAACCTCCCTGCTAATCCTACACACACATGGGGACAACTTGTGCAAAACCCACAACTTACACATTCTGAATCCCCCTCAGCAGAAGGATATCTCTCTCAATTACAATACTTACATAAAAGAAAAAGGCAAGGTAGGTATCTAACCTGAAACTAAATAATATGGTCTAAACACCCTCCCTTCCCCCCTACTCGTACACTCAGTCCTACCTACAAGCATGATCAAAGTATTTGAGCTCTACAGACAGTAAATCTCTTTCAGAGGTGTAAAGGAATGCATGATCTTCATTAATACACTTTGATATATTTACTTAAAAATACTTTCATCACAGCTGCTCAAAATATCTTGGTCTAAATTAAAGCTATGTTAAGAATCCTAACAATTCACATTTCTGAATTAGTGAATGACTTCACTAAGGATGATTTCTCTAAAATAAAAACCCCTCTGGAAGCAGGTGCAAAGCTAGAACATTGTAAGTATGTTACTTCTAAGATGACTACATTAAAAAACACATCAGTTCTTTGCCTCAGCAGGTGAGAAATGTCTCAGGCGGATTCCAGGACGAAACAGGCAGAGTGAGGCTATAAACAAGAAATCAAGATAAAGTGATGCTGGTGTAATTAAGAGATATGGAACTCTTTTCAACCTTGTGAGTGCTTAACTCTTCCCGAAAACTGACATAAGACTTATAAAATCTATGCAGCAGAAACTGCTAAACGTGCAAACGCTCTCATTACCCCTGTCAGTACTGATAGCTGGATTGCTGTGTCACCATGAGTCAGTCAATTACACAGTCACTTTCATGAAGGGTATTCATTCCAAATCATTATCTCTGCCTCATTTCCCAGAGTTTGTGGCCTTGCTACTTCCTCATTTCATATTCCTTTTCAATGGATTCTGTGATTCTATTTATTCTCTCAGACATTTGTCATCTCCAAGGATTTCAATCTCAAAGTTTTTGGGAAACTCTGATACATCACACGAAAGAGTGAAAATGCATCCCTTTAATTCACATAATTCCAGGAATCTGAGATTAAGTTATAGCTAGGGAAATCAGCAATTTTCTTTCAAGAATAAGTATGGTTTTTACTTACATACCTTCTTTTTAAATTTTATTTCCTATCACAATAGGGAACTGTATGACATTTTCTCTTTCAAAAAGCTTTACTTTGTTTTCCACATATGACAGAAGTGATATGTGGTAAAGAGAGTAATCACATGAGGATGTGTAGTGATCTTTTCTGGCTGTTTTACAGCTTTCTTCCCTGGCATACTAATAACCACTGATATGGTTATATGACCTTTACTGTGGTTATAAATTTACTGATCTCTTTCCATAAAACAAAAAATCATCAATAATTTTTGCATCTTTGCGCTTCTATATTAAGATGAAAATATTGTGACTATTAAAGAACATCTGGTTTATTTTCTTTTCCATATGAAACACTGAAGATAACTATTCTCTTCAGTTTTCAAGGACAATGAGTGCCTGTATTTCTGGATGAATGAACTGCCAAACTGTAAGGTTTCATATGTTGTCTAAAGACATGCCAATCACAAAGTATGCCATTTTTAGGAAGTTTTCTCTGAATAAAAAAATCACAAGATTTGACCTTCATTTTTCCTAATGAGAGAGCACATAACACTTGTACAAGAAACTCCATTTGTCACATTATGGACGTTTTTTGACTGTCTTCTCTATTCAATTTGTATTCCCTTTTACATGTGGCATACCTTTTCTAATGCATTCCTAGCAGTCCAACAAAAATATTAAGTGTCTAAATGTATCTCCCGGATCAGTCACTTCAGTGGATTTAAAATTTAGCCACAATGGCTAAAAAAATGCAGTGAGAATATATTGATTTCATTCTTGACAATGACTCACGACAATCCAGTTCACAGTGAGTGAATGATCTAGATCACCTGTTCAGGTTGCAAGCTGAGACAAATCAAATTCATGGTTTGATAAAGGCAGTCTCATGTTACACAGTACTTCCAAAATTGAGTTCTCCACCACTCAGAGTAGAAGATAATATTAATGAGTTAAAAACAAAACAGATATAGTAAGTGCTTTTTCTGACAAAATCCACCTTTCTGCTTAAAACAGACTTTAAAAACAACTTTGGTAACATTCTTCTATTTACACAATGACACAAAGTGAAGAATTTCTCCACCAAAATGTGCAAAGTTGAAGTAGTTCTATAAAAAGGATTGTGAAGGTAAAACAATTGTACTTACCAAGCCAACTTCTGTTTAAATATACTGACACAAATACTGGAGGGACCGTGAAGAAATCTACCACTGAGTTAACTTCTAGCCAAAACCATAGCTTGTCATTGGCTGCTATAAACTGGAAAGAAAAAAAAAAAAAAAAAAGAGGGGAAGAGATTAAAGAATCAGATTATTCTCAGGCTGATTGCAGGTATCTGTTCTAAAATATTAAACTCAAAAGTTAGTGCACTAACTGATGTTTTAGGTCAGTCCAGACAAAACATGTCTCACTGGAAGGAAGTCTGTATTGTGCATTTCTTGATAATAACACTGAGATTAAAATGAAAGGTCTAACTAAAGATCATCTACACGATCAGTTGTAATATCCGTGCTAAAAATATTTTTTCCACATTTACTGACAATGTATCAGCAACATTAGAAAAGTGCAGACAATTATAAAGTATTTTGAAGTACACCACCTTTGTTCTACCACACCAATATGCTGCTAGTAGTCTTATCATGTATTTGCTGCTCACAGATTTCTAAATACAGAGTGGTTTACAAGGAGCCCCATGATTATCTGTCCAGAGCAGATCAGCAGGATGACTCCTACAAGGCATAGTTCAGGACTGCAGCAGCACTTCAGTCTCTTGAACTGAACCATGAATGTGGTCATTTCTCTCTCCCGAATACAAAATCAGCCCAGGGAAACTGGCAAGCTTAGATGCCAAGGGCATCATAGTTAGAAGTTGCCTATGTGCTTAAATAAGGTCAATCTACTATTCACATTTGATTAATAATTAAATAGCAATTAAAACATTTGCTTTATATAAACATTAAATATAAATACGCAAATAAAGGGGAAAAGCGTATCACGAAGATATTTAACGGACCAGTTTTATCTCTTAAAACTTTGCCTTACACATTTCAAAACAATGTTCATGTTTTTTGCATTAAAGAAGCTATTAACTGTGTTTCTTTCAAAGAAAAAACAATCTCTGTTTCAATCACCATATACAACAGCTGTATTCCCTCCCTGCCTCTGGCTACCAAAGGCACACACTACTTACACGCAAGCCGAAGTACAGTAGGAAGAACACATTGAAAGCCATGTCGATCTGTAATGTGAAATCTTTGTAGAAATTCTGGCAGGATTCTATTGGGCTATTTGAAAGACAAAGAAATCAGAGTAAATTGTCAGTACGTGAGTTTCTACTCCACTGAGAATTGTAGGCATTTCATTAAAGGCCTTGATTCAGAAATCATGTTTCTCTTTTCCGGTCGTTTACAAGATACAAGCAAGCATTTCAAAGGAATTATTTCATTCACTCAGTTAGTCATTCATACATTGTTTATATTCACCTGTTCAGGTAATATTTGAGAATTAACATGCAGATACCTTTAGGAGAGGACAAGCAGGAGAATACCTCAGGATTGCTTAACCCCACATTAACCCTTAAAGAACTGACTTCTTTCTAAAGGAGACACACCTATGATACTTTAGGAAGTAACCTAACAAGCATACAGGTACAGTGAAACATTACATGCTTTTAATTCATGTCAGAATATACAACCTTTAACAAAAAATAGTTGCTTAGGAATACATTACCCATTAGCAACCTGGAGTACTTAGTCTTGTAGAATCCCTTGTTTATAAGAAGTTGATTGGATTTTTTTTTCTTTTTCTCACTTCTTTTTTTTTGTATGGCTATTTAATGTACTTTATGTACAGTACTATGAACTGAGTAGAAAAGCAGCATAGCCCACTGGTAAAATTAAATAACAAAATAAATTGAAGAATTTGAAGCAGTACTCTAAGGGTTAATTTCTGCATGCAGGTTAATTAAAATACCCTTGTGTGTATCAGGCAGCCATTGCAAATTTTAGCTTATTATTTTATGCTCTATTTGAAAGTGGGACAGATCCAAAGCTTACTCTATACAAACTGGTACTTTATAAATATACTTTTATCTAAGGAAGGTGGAAACTTCCATAAGGATCATCAGTGATTTATTTGTGAGGTTTCTAAAACACATTGTTGAAGCCACAGTCCAATGTTGTAGTCATAGACCAAAGTGAAAATCATGTCCCAATATATGTTGATGTATATACTATATATACATAATGTCCCACCACATATACATGTATATACACACATATATTGCAAATGATCATGTGTTCATCACAACTGCAATCGAGGGAAACTAGAACGTAGATCATTTGATCATTTGGAGCCCTGGAAAACACCCTTTTAGAAAAGCAGAAATTTGTTGGCTTCCAAGATCAAATAAATCACTGAACGTGAACGTAATACCAGTTAGTATAGCAGTAGTTCTGCAAATATAATGCTAGACTGCTCAACAAGCAAGATTCTATGCGTTATGAATGTCAGTTACCTAACTTAAGGCAGAAAGGAAATTACCTGGACTACCAGGTCATTACACATGCAGCCAAATTTTCCATTCCTTGTATACATTTCAGGTCAAACAAGTTAATTACAGCATGCTCTCTCCTGTCTCTAGATGCGTGAATGTATACAGCAAAATTCTCCTTGATGTACAATAGCTTTGTATTTTAAGAAGCTTCATTGCTATAGAAAATTTTTTTTAAAATTGTTTTTCAAAGGCTATTTGAAAAGACATTGAAGTTATGAGACACCTCTGTTATAGTTAAAATAAAACTGATTTACAAGAGCAGAAGGGAAGAGAAGCCAAATGTTAACATTAACATATAGGACAACAGACAATATCTCATACTTTACAAACACAGTTTTAGTTACAAAAACAGTGGATGTAATCTGAGAACCCAACTGGATTATTTTCTGTATGGCACTAATGAAAACAAAGAATTTTGTCAAAATAAGGTAGGCCACACACTGATTCACAATGCACCCTACCACTAGGAAATGCAGAGGAACAGAATCAACAGCCCTGCATCAACCCTTAATTCCAGGTTAGGTTCCTGAAAAAGCTGGAGAAATTCACTGAAGCTAATGGAATTGCAGAGGCTTATAACCAGGATAGAGAGCAATTTTTAGTTAAGGTCAGCTAAGGTTGCAGCTTACAGCTGTATTTTTGTGTCACTGTCCTTTGCAAAAACCTGCAAGATCTGACAAATTACCTAATGCATAATACATCTCCTTCTTNNNNAAATTGCCAAATGCCAAATCAATTTTCTTTTTTTTTTTTTTTTTTTTTTTTTTTTTTTTTTTTTTGGAAAACACTTAACACAATGGATGACAATTCTGATTTGTGACTTTTGTTCACCTAATACCAAAACTGCTGTTTCTGCTAGTCATATCCTTTAAACTTCCCTAATTTCAAAGATCATCCCTCTCTTTCAATGTTTAAGTTATCCATTTCAAAGACAAACACAGCATCCTTTCTTTTTTATTTCAAATGATGATTTTGTCAGAAGGGCATGACTCTGAACTAATTTTTGATTTTTTCACAGATGGACTATAAAAGATTTTAAACATTCTAAATTAAATTTTAGGTTTGGAAATATTTTTTTTGTTGTTTTCATCAGTAGCTCACATTTGATCTGACAGAAAAATATGGCCACTAATGTTTATCATGGCACAATTCAGCCTGCTGCAGAAAGGCAGCCAATCTGAAACTCATCTTTACATCAAGTCCCCCAAAACCAGAAGTGCTATACTTCTTAGCAGTTTACTGGGGTCTCCAGAACCAGTAATAATACTAATAAAACTCCCTGGTTTATACCAAAATCACATGGCACGTCCTATGGGATTTCACCCCATTAGGGCAGCAAAGGTTTCCCTTTTGAAGAAGGCAACAGACTATTAGAAACTATTATTTTTATTCCCCTTCCATGTAAGCATGGTTTCATACATTTATATCACAAAAAGACAGGAGAAACTATGATAAAATCAATTAAATAGCATACTACTAATGACAGGAAAGATTTACTATAACTGGATAAAAATTACAGTAATGATGGAACTCTAAATGCAATGGATGCCTCCCCTTGGAAATGTGGCAGGATCAATATTCCAACAACTGACATGAACATGTGGTAAATGAGCCAGCTAGGGAGGGCACCCCACCAGAGGTGTTTTTCTGAACAAAGAAGGACTGGTGGGTGATGTGACAACTGGAGGTTGTCTTGGGCACAGCAATCACAAAATAGTAAGATTTTGATTCCTGCAGAAATAACAAGGAGAGCCAGCAGAATTGCTATGTTGGACTCCCAGAGGGCAGGCTTTGGCTTGTTTATGATGCTGGTTGAGAAAGGCCCTTGGGATGCAGTCCTGGAGGGCAAAGGAGTCCAGCAAGGCTGGACATGCTTCAAGAAGGAAATTTTAAACATGCTGAAGCAGGCCATCCCCACATGTCAAAAGACAGGCTGGCACGGAAGACCATCAGCCTTGCTGAACAGAGAACTTTGGCTGGAATTCAGGAATAAGAGTGTATCATTTTTGGAAGAAGGGCCAGGCAACTCAGGAGGGCTTCAAGGACAATTTGAGGTTATGCAGGGAGAAAATTAGAAGGGCTGAAGCTCAATTAGAAACAAATATGGTTACTGGTACAAAAGACAATAAAAAATGTTTCTAGAAATACATTAGCAACAGAAGGAGAGCTAAGTAGAATCTCTTATTTTTTATTGGATGGGGGGTAAATATAGTCACAAAGAATGAGAAGTCTGGGGTATTTAATACCTGCTTTGCCTCCATCTTTAATGCAAGATTAGTTGTTCTCTGGGTACCCAGCACCCTGAGCTGCAAGACAGATGGGGAGCAGAATGAAGCCCCCACAATCCAAGGGGAAATGGTCAGAGAAATACTACACTATTTAGACACAAATCAAGAGCACTGCATGGAATCCACCCAAAGATACTGAGGGAACTGGCAGAAGTGCTCACCAAGCCACTTCCCATCATTTATCAGCAGAACTGGGTAACTGGAGAGGTCCCACGTCATTGGAAGTTACGAAATAGGACACCCATCAACAAGAAGGATCAGAAAGGGGATTCAAGCCTGTCAGCCTGACCCTGGTGCTGGGGAAGGTCATGGGGCAGAACATCTTGAGTACCAGCACAGAGCACACGTAGGACACCACAGGATCAGGTCCAGCCCATTTGGATTTATGAAAGGCAGCGTTGCTCAACCAATCTGATCTTCTTCTATGACAAGGTGACTTGCTTGGTGGATGAGGGGAAGGCTGTGGAGGCTGTCTACCTAGACTTTAGTCAAGCTTTTTACACCACTTCCCACAGCATTCTACTGAAGAAACTGGCTGCTCATAGCTTGGACTAGCTGAGTAAAAGAGAGGATGGATGGCTGAGCCCAAGGAGTGTAGTAAAGGAGTCAAATCCGCCTGGTGTCTGATCACTAATGGTGTTCCCCAGGTCTCAGCTTTGGAGACAGTGCTGTTTAATATCTTGATCTAAGACCTGGTGAAGGGAATTGAGTCCTCAGTAAGCTCACAGACGACACCAAGCTCAGTGGGAGTGTTGATCTACTAGAGGGCAGGAAGGCTCTGCAGGCTGGATCCATGGGCTGAGGCCCATTTTTTGAGGTTCAACAAGGCCAAATGTCTTGTCCTGCACTTGGGTCACAACAACCCCATGCAGTGCTACAGGCTTGGAGAAGAGCAGGGGTGATTTTCATTGGAAAAGAATGTGAGGTTGCTGATCAGCAGCCAGCTCACCATGAGCTAGCATGTGCCCAAGTGGCCAAAGAGGCCAAAAGCATCTGGGCTTGTAACAGCCACAGTGTGGCCAGCAGGGCCAGGGAAGGGACCATCCCCGTGTACTCAGCACTGGTGAGGCCACACCTTGAGTGCTCTGTCCTGCTCTGGGCATCACACTGCAAGACAGTGAGGGGCTGAGGCAAGTCCAGAGAAGGGCAACAGCTGGGAAAGAGTCTGGAGCACAGGGGGGCTGAGGGTGCTGAAGTTGTTCAGCGCAGAGAAAAGCAGGCTCAGGAAGGACCTTATCACTCTCCACCACTCCCTAGGGGTTGTAGCAAGGTGGGGGTTGACCTCTTCTCACAAATATATGTGACAGAACAAGAGGAAATGGCTTAAGTTGTGCCAGGGGAAGGTTAGATTGGATATTAGGAAACAAATTTTCACTGAAACATTTTCACGCATTGAAAGAGGCTGCCCAGGGAAGTGGTTGAGTCACCATCCCTGGAGGTATTTAAAAGATGTATAGTTGTGGCACTTAGAGACATGGTTTAGTGGAGAACTTAAAGGTCATTTCTAAAATAAATGATTCTGTGATTCTCTAATATTTATAAGTACTTTGAAGGAGCATCTTTGATTATCTCTACAATTTTTACAACACAACTAGTAGCTACAAAGCCCAGTTCTACAGTTATAATAGGCATAACCTACTTCAATGAGCAAGAGTGACTACAAGAGTGGTAACAAAATAATTCCATTTAATTTTACATATGTGGGGCAAAATTTTGACAGGGTGTTCCCAGCACCCTTAAAGCTTTGTTGCAATCAACACTGAAGCCAATACTCTGCATGACACTTTTACCACAAAATGTACCACTTGTCATTTCAATTCAAAAGATTTTACTGCTGTTTAAAGAACTATTTTTGTCAAGTTTACATCACATACTTAATATTCTTGCTTATTTCTGATTGGCTTAAAATATTTCTAATGCATCGAAATGTTTCTACTGGAATTATTCCTTGAATAGTCATAAAATGAGTGGGAGAGAGAAAAACATGCTTTTTAACGTTTTCTGAAATTAATTGTTTCTGCGACTATATTAATACGAAAGTTCCCACAGAAGACTTAATGTATTTCCAGGATTTTTGAAATTGCAACGGAGTTGAAAATAACTTGAGCGGTTTTTACTGTGTCATTTCACCACTTGGCAGGAGCTGTAAAGGCCATTGCAAACTTGAGATCAAAGCCTTAGTATGAATCAACAATCCCTGTCTCAGTGCAGGCACTGCCATTATGACCACACAGAAGTAAGGAGAAGGAGTTCTACCTTCACTCAGACTTTAGACCAGCTTTGTAATCACAGTGACAGCCATGTGGATGATTGTACATAAAATGTTCCCCACAATAATGGGAAAGCTTCTGCACACCCAATTTGGCACTTGAACACAATTTACAGTTCTCATCCTTCCTAGGTAAAGAAGTGGACTCTTGTATTTTTAGCACATCGTGTCAGTCTGCTCCTAATGGCTTTTTGTCTGTTTTTTTCCTCTTTCTTTAAACGACAAGGCATGCAAAGACTAAGATGGATGCCAATTCTTACCTATGTATGTGTATTTTATTTTAAAAAGGGAAAATGTTTAAGACACATTAATCTAGTTGCATTTTGTCAAGTGTTTTGAAGATTTGTATGTAAAACTTCCATAAACCACCACAGAAGAAACTTACTTCTACTGCGACTTCAAGAAAGTACTGATACTAATATCTTACTACAGCTGCTACAACAACTTTAAGAAGCTGTTGAAAATCTTAGAAAATCAGAGTTTTCGTAATTTACAATTTTAATTTTTGCAAATGTGCTTTCTGAATGGTGGAGGAAAAGCCAAATCCATTACAGAAACAAGATTTAAAAATATTTTAATTCTTAGTATCGATAAAATAAAATATAAAACTTTAAGAATTGATCATATGAAAAATCAGGAAATTTTTATTTCATATATTCATGACAAGTTTTAGACTGCGTAACAGTAAATAATATGAAAAAACAGTAAAATATGCACTTTTCATAAGAAGGAATGTCCACTGATGAGAGATTTTAAAATGAAATTATAGCTATGTACAGAAATACCAGTTGATGCTGTTAAAACATAAATAACACAAATTAAATAAATAAGAGAAACCATCCAATATTTAGAATCTCATTAGTATTGCACCATTTGAAGACATTCCGCTCACTGCACTTTCAAATTGTATTTCAATGCAATTAATATGTATCAATTTGGGCATGTAAATTTTCTTTGTTCATAAAACTGCTTAAAGTGGTCTCTTTTTTTCCAAATTATTTTGTTTTACTGGAAGCTCCTCTTTAATATTGAATTCCCTCAAATTTACTTCTAGAACAAACCAAATTTTATGAAGTCTAGAGTAAAAAAATTAACTTGGCACAAATTTGATATAGCAGTCTCTGTTTATACTCCTTTAATACATATTTTGAACAGTACAGCAAAGAAGAAAATTAAGTTGGTTATGGTTAGGCTTCTTAACTCTGTTTCAGTGATGTAGTGCTAAAGTAAAACTATAGAAAAGCCACATACATCATTTAGTAAAAGCAATTTTCATTCAGTGCAGAAGAGTTTGCTCCTTTACGGTTCAGTCATACAGCCCAGAAAGAAATAGGCAGTTAAAATCTTCTTTACTGAAACAGGCATGAACACATAGCAAAATAACACAGATGCCTATCAAATATATACCTCGGGGACAAATACCATAATTAAAACAAGTCATCACGACTAAATTAGAACCAAAGATGTCAAACACCTTAAAAGGGACAGAGAGCATAAACTTTTTCTTACTTCAAGTGGCTTCCATTTATTAACCTAGTGAGTCCCACAGTAAGAAAAAAATTATTTTCTTACAGTATCTGTGTTCATCTCTGAAATACAAGATGCTTGTTAAATGCATCTCAGTTTAGAAAGCCTTTCTTTGAGTGACAGCACCAATGAAGTTTTTGATCACAAAGATCTTTTAAATTACTTCACGCTCTGGCGCACCGCTGGGGAGCTTTTGCTGCCAGCACTCTGAGTTAGGGCTGCAGGAAATACAGGCAGAGCTAAGCTGGTTTCCTTCCCAAGGAAGAAGGACAGCCAGCTGGATCACTGGAACAAGGTTCTGGTGAAGGCAAGGTGAAGATCCACTCTGCCCATAGGAGAAGTGCCACGTAATCTGCCGTCACAGCCAAGACTTGAGTCCATAAAACTCTGTGGGATCATCACATCACTGGTTAGAGATATTTTCCTAGGTTTTGCGCACCTGGAGATAGTGAGGGAAGGAGGAACAATGCCTCTCTCACCAAATTTCATGGACAGTTATAGCCTGATAGCTGAGGATGATGTTGTGATCATTTCTTGTATCTTCTTGTATTATTTTCATTTAAATCCTATTTGACCATTCAACCTGGTACATCTAAATTCTTAGCTGCTTCTCCTATACACAAAGAGAGAGGGTGAACTTTCTGCTCCCAAAGTGTTTCATTGTCAAATCCTGGACATTGTCAAACTCTTTGGGCTTTGCCAAGTATTCTTTTAAGTCTCAATTCTGACTCTCCTTTGCTTAATGGATTAAACTATATTTGTCTTTTCACTCACAAAAACTCCACAACTTCAGCATGTGATGAATTAATTTTGGATTACACTGTTTTGTGGTCTTTGTTTCCATTTCCATTTCTGCAGTCGACATGTGAAGTGATCTCCCCATCTCACTTTGATATGCACCTCTCACATTCCTCCTGAAAATACTTTGATGATCTTAGGCTCATACACACTAAGCTGTCTTTGAATTACTTCAATAATCATAATCCTCTTTGTTCAATTTTGAAATAACTAAAATATAAATCTGATCAAAATAAAACTGTCAAATAATGGGAAATAAAGCTATCTTTCAAGATTTCTTACACTGTGTTTAACCTACACCTTGTAGTTTGCAAGTACCCTGTTTTCAGAAAAAAAACCCAAGAACACTTTAAATGTCTGTCCTTACTTCCCTTTCCTAATTTCTATTACAACATCTTCTATTATTCTTTAAAGTCTAACAGATCACAAGCTGGGATTAGAATATTACCCTTCTATTTCTAACCTAATTAAACAAGTGCATCATGACTCATCTGTTCTGCAAATGTTATCTACAACTAAGTCCTTCTATGCAATCTCCCTACCACACTGGGGAACCCTGACAAGCTCTCAGACTAACTTGGGGTAAAATGAACAGGTTCCCTTATCCTCCTTCAAAAAAAATTCCAACATCAGAAGCAAAAAACACAACAAAACCAGATCAATCAGTATTAAATTGGTACAACTGTGTCTTAAGTAAACATTTTTCTCAGAATCAGAGATTTTTTTTTTTTTTCTTTTTTTTTTTTCCCACTTCTCTGCATCATGTGGGGCTTGCTCAAAAGATTACGCTGGTCTTATTTTCTCATTTGAATGAAATTTCTTTCAAAGTTAAAGATATATTTAAATGCTGTGACTTAGCAACTTTTAAAGCAAAATTAACTCAGTTTAGAACAAAAACAGAGATGGATTTCCAGTGTGAAAGAAAGAGAAACTCCAAATTTTAACTTCTATCATATTCACATATAAAATTAGGAAGCAAATTTAGTTGGTACAAGTGCAGAACAAAGGTCTGCTTTCCTGATGCCCATCTAATGCTACCAGATTTACAGAGCAACCCACCAAGTGACAGTTAAGTAACATTGCTGGTAATTATTTTACCTAAATGAACTAATAAAACTCTGTAAAGTTCAACATAACGCTGTCAGATTTCATCTCTCTTTCTCAAGTTTTCCATTAATTTGGAGCACATCATGCTTCTTCATAGACTCCCTAGTAAAACATAAGCCAACATTCGGCCCTCATGCAAAATCAGATTGGGCAGAGCTGATTTCTTCAGCCCAAACACAAAATTATGTATGATAACAAAAAACTTCTGCTTATAATTTTAAATTGAACTATCAGGACACACAGAAAAAAATATCCATTAAAATTGGTCACTCTGAAAACAACATCATAATATCCTCAGGATGTGTGTGTATTCACTACTGTCTGCAGCATGTGTCTTTTCTAATTTTTCAAACAGAAGCCAAAGGAAGGTCCCTGAAGAACAGCTAAACACCCAGGAATTCAGTGCTAAAACAGGTCTAAAATCCTTCTCCATAACTTCCAAGTTCTTTCAGTAGTCTATAAAAGACAGAGTAGGTGATTTCCTGCAAAATACACTAGTAAGATTTTCATCCTAAGATAACTTAATTTGAAAATGTTTGCTGAGAACCACATAGAAAAGTTGAAAGAGCTTATTTTCTTTTGTGTTACATTCCTTAATTGCTCATCATGAGCTAAGAACACTGGCAACTAAAAATAGCATGACATTACCTTGACAAAACAATCTGCCTGATGACAAATCAATTCTAGAAAAATGACAGCACAGCAATGACTGGGATCGCATTTTTAATAAAATATAAAGGATTTAATTTTTTAAAAAAAAGGATTTTTATGAGAATACTAACAGTCTAAAGAGAAAAATATGAGTATACTGTTTCAACTAGCCTTACTTTTTTGGACAAATTTTAATAAGCCACTTCAGTTTTATCTCTTACACTGATTGCATTATGAAAGGATTTGGTTGAACTGCATATCTTATTAACTAAAGCTGATAGTCTTGATAATGTCTCTTCTTCATATCATCTTTCTATTACTTTTTATCTAATTGTTACTTAAGAGTTTTTATTGAAGTCTATCTCAGAGTAAGAAGTTGTTGTAGCTGCTTACCCCAGAGAAGAGAAAATAATTGGTGCCATGAAAATGCTAGCATATGCTCATATGAATACTACTCCCTTTTCCATGTTGACATTGAATTAACAAATGGAAATGAAGGAAGTTAGTGAGAAGTATATCAGCAGCACAAAATTTTCAATTATAACATACAGATAAACACTGGAGTAGATTTTTGGGGAGATGGTGAATCTCAGATCTTTAAAACAGTAAATACTTTTCAGCCTGGTTAAATAGCCTACTTGAAGTGCTTGCATTTGCATGAATCAATAAGATGATCTATATATGAGATATTTCTAAAATTTCCTCCTCCTGTAGGAGAGAGCCTACAAACCATTGAACTCCTAGGTAAGTGTCTGTTTGAATAAATTTCATATTTCTATTGCTACTCTTCCCGTGTAGCAACAGTGAATTCCTGACATTCCTTGCTCTGTTCCTGAGATTCCTTGCTCTATTTGTTTGCAGCTGTCACCTCTTAAAATTACCCAACAGTGCTTTTCATATTTGCTATCCACTTTTCAAAGACTCAGTTTTCAACAGCCCACCATCAACATGCATTTCCAGCTCCAACTACTCCTCCATCTCAGAGCCTTTTATTATTCCCTTCTGTTGATACTGTCATCCAACTTTTTAAATTCTCCCTCACCTGACTGAATTATTTGAAAAAATATATACAAGGAACAAAAATTAGAATGTTCTCCATCTATCCTCTTTGATTATAAATTAATTTTTTTTGTATATCAGTATAGCTGAGCTCTAATTTTCTGTTTGCTATGCATAACTGATTGCTACAGACAATTCTGAATGTACTTTCCATTCTTGCTAGCTTACATTCTGTAACTCTAAAAAAAATGTTGTCCTATGAAATTTAGTCTAATTTCAACTACTCTGACTGAAAACGACAAGAGTACCAGATAAACTCGAGTGTAAAAATACTTACAGTTCATTCATCTGTCTTTTCTAGAATTTCCTCCTGTGATACAGTGATGAAAAATATTTGGCTACTCTCTAGTTTTACTGAGTAGAAATAAATTTCAGCCTAAGGTATATTATTTGACTTTAACAACAGTGAATAATGTAAATGAGCAATGGAAGTCAGAAGAATTGCAAAGTGGTAGAAAACTGACATTATATTACTGGATCAGCTTCTTTGGTCAGGCTACCTAATGATCCAAATCTATTAGTAACCCTAAAAACCTAGTCACATTGTGTTAATAGTAATTCTAAAGCACTCCTGATAGACAGTTACACCAGGCAGGATGTATATTTTCCTACTTCCACTGAAGGCTAACATGAACCACGTAAATTCCTTCCAAAAATCTACACAAAATTAGAAGACATATTAGTCCCAAATGAATTTTGATAATTTCAGACTCTCATTCCTCATGAGGACCTCTCAGCCTTACCTACCCCATCGGTATTAAGGGTTCTTTAGAGCACCTTGCTCAATTAATACCAAAGGTACATTTAGGGTACCTCAGGTCATGCAGCTCAGCTGCTCCCCATCCAATATGTGAGAGATGTGGCATATCCTTCTAACCTGCCACAAGGAAGCCTGTATCTGTATACTTGTTACACTTTACTAGCAATACTAAATGGTGACTTGAAGTAAAAAACCTTCCAACTACCAAGAGTAACCATTTAATATCTTTGATTATACCCTGAGCATTGCAGTACAGCTGTTTAAATTGCTCTGCCTTGAACCAACTGGCATCCATTAACTCTTATGACAATCCCTTCTACCAGTTTCCCTTTTTTTTTAACCTAGACCCCTGAAGAGTCTTTGTTGAATGTACCTCTTTGGAATGAAACACATTACACAGTTCCTCTACCCATAAACTCCTCTGCTGAGGTTTAATTTCCACATCTATATAACTGCAATCTAGTAAATTTTCGTTCTTAGAAAAGCCTGTGTCACAGCTGTTGCAGCTGTGGGACCTGATGATTTACCACCACCATCTTAAGTGCAATTACCACATGCTTCAGGCAAAATGCTGACTCTATGAAAGGCTCACTGAACAGCCACATTTACTTCCCAAAACAGTAAGAGAAGTTTAAACAAAGAAGAAATTAAGAAAACACTTAAACTTTTCAGAAAAAAATTACCCTGAAGCCTGACTGTCTCACCCAGTGGTTTTTCTAAATGGGAAAGGCAAGGTCCTTTTTAGGCAGATTAATGACACTATGCCTTTCTTTCTCAGCAGTAACTTTATCTCCATTAACAAATGGAATAAGAAATTGCCTACAGCTGTAGCAGTTGCTCAACTCAATTATCAGAAGCCTGATGTAAAAGTACTTTACATCAATATAAGAAGAGGATTATAGTAGTGTTAAAAATTAATATATAGTGGCCTTTTCTTCCTAACGCCTCTCAAAATGGTTTGCAGTGTAACACCCATCACCTTTTTATCCTGGCTGCTGTGCACGAGAGAACAGGCGTGTAGCTAAGCTTACACACTGAGCTACTGGAAAGACAAAAGGACTGATATAATAATCCCATTTGTACTGAGAGCAGGAAGAAATTCATGTTACTGTATAGATATGCATCTGACCTGGTTTAGAGTACTAAAAGAATTTTCTTTCATTGTAAAGGGGAAAAAATAAAAGTAACTGCCATTATATGGACTCAAATATTAAAAAATGAAATCCTGAGTAATACTAAATAACACACATTCTTAGGGAAGCACAGTATCAGTGTGTGGGTGGCATGACAATAGTTGTAGAAATTACTTCCTTTTTTTGTACTACTTTGAATATATATTGTATGTTTTCATTAAGTTACCTGCTTAAAAGTACACACTAAGAGCATATTTTCACCTTATATATATCTGTTTTCTATGACCATTTTTCAAATATCATAACATTCTATATTATAGGCCCGCAAAGTGAAATTTGTACAATCAGTAGTACCTATTTGTCAAGATGAATAAAATTCGAAATCTGTGCATTAATTCTGACACCAAGGAGTGCACGAGGTGTAACTTCAGAGCATACTCTAAAAGTTTGCACTGATCAACAGCACTAGAAAATTGTGTTCAGACACAATGTTTCAAGTCACTTCCCAGACTGCTGTTTCATTATTTTATCAGGAAAAAAAAAGGATTACAATTCAATCACATCTCATATCGTGCTGATGAAAGGTTCATTTGAATACATTTAAGAACATATGAATAATAAGTTGCTTAGAATGGTCACAATGTCATTTGTACAGGAAACTTCAAGCAGGGCTACAATTCTTCATATGGAATGTCACCACGTGTTTCGTCCATCAATACACTTTACATTACTTTACAAGTTATTTACCATTCAAAATCTCAAAAAAACCTGTTGCAGTTAAAATGCTTCTCAAATTCTGAATTTCAATAAATTATTATTTACAATCTTACCTCTTTTCACTGTCACCTGCTGCTGAAGTTGACAGCAGGGCAAGGTTTATCTTTCTGATACTACCGGCAGCACTCAGTCCTTGTCACAACAGGGTAGTCAGTACATCCTCTCCTCCTCACATCTTGACCACACCAAAACTGTGCAGCTAGTCAATAAACTACTGCAATATGCTGGAGATTTTAAATACATAAACCTGATACATATTACGTCCTATTCATTCTATAATAGCTTAACTAAAGTTAGTGATAAGCACAACTGACATTTGCTCAAACTTTCTAATGTTATGGTTTTGTACTTAATTCCATTTCATGCACTTAATGCTCTAGACTGCATTCAGTGTATACATCATTATGGTAAGCACATTGGCATGCACAGGCAATACAAGAATAGATTATAACTAATCCCATAGACAACCAAAAAAGGTGAAGTTGCATCATGCAATGAAACCAGCTTGGCCTGGGCTGCCATGCAGAAAAAAACCTACATCAATGAGTCTGCTGTACGGCTCCTAGGTAAGAGTTGATATGAAAGAGGTGAGTTATTTCAGCAATGAAGTCACAGGCTGAGAATGTTTATACTACTGTAAACAAAATACTGTACATAGCACCAGTATTACTCAGGGATGGGGGAGAAGATGCTTGGAAAGGAGGACAAAAAGGATGAGAAAGAACAGGGAGGAAGAATTATAAATTACAATAACCAGTTTGAAATCCAATCGGTTCTTTTAAATAAGCATTTTGTTATTTCATTCAAAATAATTTCATTTGAGCTTTCAAAGCAAACCTGAATTTTCAGTGTATTTTGAAGAAAAAAAGATGAAATAATGAGATACAGAGCAACTTCAAAATGTCCAACATGTTCAGTAACTGGTGAATAACTAAAGATCACAAACACACAGATATGCAGAGGTGAATTCTTTCAATGCAGTGCACAGGATCTAAAAAACACAAGTTTCACTGGTTTGAATGCATAATCAACCAAACTAAATGAATATGGACAGTATAAGGGATGCATTGATATGAGTGATTTATTTGGTCACCTTTTGCTGCTTTTCTAGTAAAACACATCTCTGCTGAATAAAGCAGGGTTTTTTCAGAACTTGTGTTGAATTGCCTTTACCTTACTCACCTTCACAGTTGCACTGAATATAACAGTGTGACTGGGATTAGAGAGTGACCACCTAGTCTGCTCTAAATCATGTACATTAGGCACAGGACTGCATAGCCTGATTCCAGAGAGTTCAGAAAGATGCAACTGAGCAAGTAATTTATTTTATTGCAGCATTCACTTGAGGTGCTACCCTGTTGGAGTCCAGGGCATCCCTTCGGATGACCTGGAGTCTGAGAAAGAGAGTTTGAACCCTGGACAGGGGGGTGTGGAGCCGGTCCANCCAGACTACCCTGTGATGATACAAGTATGATTTTGTAACATTGTAATATATTATTGTGTGTGTTCCATTACAAAAGGATTTGTTCCATGTTTATCCATAGGTATATTGTTTTCAGGCAATTTTTCTTAATTATACTTAAATGTACATTATCACTCTATTTTTAGCACAGTTCCCAAATACATAAACTAGTTATGCAGGGTAGCAATTCACACAACATCAAAAAATAGCTTTAACAAGAAAACTAAATTTCACTTAATGTATTAGGTTTTTAATAGAATCTGTTGTTCCATTTGCAGTACAATTACTTTTGGTATCTTTTTTTTTAATCCACTCATAGCTTTGTGAAATACTAATCTTTTTAGTGAGTAAATTGTCAAAGAAATTTAGATCAAAGTGAAATCAAACAACTGACAGTAGAAGTAACTTTCTGGCCTCTTGAAATGTCTTAGACTATTTGCAGAGAAACCAGTCAACATATTTTGAATTCCACAGGCAAAAAAAAAAAAAAAAATCAAAATTTTTCATTTCAGATATAAAACCTCCAATTGTACTAATCACACATAGCAATATTCACATTCTTTTTCCTTTTTACAGGGACAGAACTTGCAATCAAGACTCACACCACTTTTGGCCACCATGTGTTATTTAACAAGGCTAGTAGAATCTTCCATTAATTGAGTATAAAACATGTGAATATTTTCTTGGGTGTACAGGTATGCACCTACAAACTGCTGCAAAGTGCATGCAAATGTTACCACCTGAGAAGAGGGTTACTGAGTCAAGAGTGAATAAAGCACTGCTGACAAAGCCAGAAACACAGTAAATTGTTTAAGGCAAGCAGATGGGGAGCCCAAAAATTTAGGAACTCACAGACTTCCAAAGTGTACCATTCAAAGAGCTACTGTACAGCCAGTAATAGGAATTCTGGCATACACAGTATGCACTATGACATATATGTATGTATCACAACACAGATGATACATAATATATATGTCTACTTTCCCATTGCTGTGGAAATAGAAGAATCTTTCTTAACTGACTTGACAAGCATTGACGCAGCAAAAGATGAAAAGCAGTTTTTAAATTTATTCTTAATGAAATCAATAAACCAGTAATCGTTCATTTAGTTGTGATAGAGAAGTCCTCAAGAATCACACCGAACACAAAGCTGGTCTGAGTTCTACAATCTCATCACTCTGAATATGACCATAACAATGTAAACACAAAAGAAGAATCACATCCTTGGTATCTGCTACTAATGCAGCAGAGCATGACAGAAGCTACAAATGTAAGGATCTCCAATGATCAGGTTGCATTACAGTTTAACATGCTCTTACTCAACAGTTTATTGTCCTGCAAATGGTGATTTTTTGCTATAAAACCAGATAGTCTTCTGAGATTCAACTATTAGGTTTAAGAGATTCAGTCATCTGTTTTCAGATTGTTGCTAGGAACTAATCTCATGTTAGAAAAGTTTCCATGCTTCAGCTGGAGAGAACCTATTGAACTCATTTATTTCCTAACAAACTAAAATAATAGGAGTTTCTCTCTTTTGGTTTAGCCAAAAGCCATAAAAAACTTTACACAGTTCATACTGTTGCAAATTATAAAGCCTATAAAGTCTGTTGCAAATTATAAAACCTAATAATTACGAAGGATACTCTACTTTTTAAAATAAATGACCAGAGCTATCAAATGTAACTAAATTTCTGGGATATTTAGCCCTAGAGTCAATTCCTTTCAACCCCTGTACATAAAACTCCTTTTAATAAACCAACTACTGGCAAAATTTAGTTTGACAAAACAGGGAATCCAACTCCTACTTCAAGTTTTCTGTTTTGAGGACTTGGTTTCACTCAACCAGGTGAACCAGTTAATAAGTTTAAGACTTATGAACTATTTGACTGAAGATGGCCATAAGCAAGTTCCTGGAACATCAGGGTGACTGGATTAATATCTATTAAGCTGTGGTGATTTGCGCAATTACATTGCCACTACATTTTAGCTACAAAACCAAATGCATTAAAGTTTCAAATTTTCCCTAGGCAGCAAAGCTTATTTAACTTGCATCAGACATTCATGTTCATGACAGAGAGCTGGTTTAGAGAAAGAGCTTTCTTTCCCTTGAACTAAGAGTGCCTTGAGACAAGCCTTGAGACATCATGCTAAAAGAGTCCACAGCACATGTACTTAGTCATCATTTCACATCCAGGGTAGAAAAACACCAGCCTGTCCTGATTGCTGTAGCTGTTTATTTCACTTCTGTCCCCACCTCAAGCAAGCCCATTACTTTTCCTTTCCAGAGGTCACTCACTTCCCAGCCAGTTTCTCTCAAATAAAGAAAAAAACCAAAACCAAACCCCACTATCTCCCTAATGCTATAATTTTTCCTATATACACTGTTTAAGGACCACACAGTTTGTCCCTGTCTGCCCAGTATTTTCTCTCTAATGTGATTCTGTACTTGCAGCAGTTCCATATAAGTGAATTAGCACAACAAACATTACCAGCTGCTTTGTTAAAGCACAGGCAGCTGCTTTGCTAAAGCACAGGCATAAACCTCTGGCATTGAAAAATGTGTGTTTGGGACGACATGCACAAGAAGAAACCATGCTAAACACATTGGAGAAGTAGGAAGAGTAATGTCCCAGGACTTCTGGGAAAAGCAAGTGTGGAGAATGCAGTAAGGACTGAAATGTAGACTTACTAATCCATCTCTGATGAGGACTGTAAAGAACATGTTTCTATTCAGTAACTGCTTATTACAGAAGCTCACTGCAATGATCATTAGCCAGTAAATGAACTGGTATGATGGAAGATATGTCAGGATTTTGCTTTATGGAACAGTTGGATTCTTCAGTATTATTTCTAATGTTAGATTAGATCACAGACTTCAAGTTACAAATCATGTATGACAAATTTATGCACAGTATTATTGATGAGCATGTCTGCACCCCCACCATCTTATCACTATTGCAAAGTCCCAGACACACTGGTCTGCGTGTAGAGCAAGCATCTTTGTGCAAACCTGTGCAGGTAGGTCCATCTTCTTTATGAGACTGCACAAAGATGCTTTTGAACAAAGCTGTCAAACTGACAGGACAAACTTTGTTACCCACAGAACCATTGACCCATGGATACTGTAAATCTTGACGCACACTGAACAGAAGTAACTAGACTGGCCTTAGGAATTCTTGGCAGGCTTCTCTCCATTCTTGCTGCTCCTTCAGATGAGCACAGACTGCTAGACCGAATATTCTGTAGTTCATTCAACCTCTTCCAGCAGCTTGCTAAGGCCTTAAGATGGGTTATATTCACCATACACAATGGTAGTAAGGTACTGGAGGTTAAGAATTATTGCAGCTTCACTGACAGACCTGCTTTTGCATAAAGCCTGATGGTGAATTATGGCCTTATGAAAAACAAGTTGACAGACGTGCGCCTGACTGATCATGACACTACTTCAGTTCCATACCAGTAAATACATATATATATATGGAAAAACCTCTGTTCTTCCAGAATTATCAAAGCTTGCAGTTTCATGAATTTTGAAAAACTATACAAGCTCTGTTCAAGAAGTGGGGTTTTTTTGTATGTATATTTCTTCCCTTTCCCAAAAAGCGTTATCATTAACACAGTTATAGACAAAAACAGCTTCCTTTATCTCTTGGGAATAAGGACCTAGCTGCATATGAACTTCATAGAATTACTAGTTGTATTCAGATGGCAATGCAGACAGTGAGAAAATGAGTCAATTCTGCTCTCTCTTCAGCAGAAGGCTGCTGAGCCCATTGCTCAAACCAAAATTCTGGAGAGTGCATAGGCTATTGAGTCAGAGAAGGCAGAAGATGAACTCAAGTTAAACAAGAGAAGTACCACAGATCCCTTCCTACTCCCCACAGTATTTTCAAGGAATGATGAGAGTAGAGGGTAGACTGGTTTCATATCCCTCTCTAAATGCAAAAAAAGTCAATTCCTTTCTCTTTTTTTATCACACAAGGCCCTACTCGGCCTGTGTCATGCTGTCCACAGTGGCAGCATGCTATTGCAGGGGCAATACTGCCCTTGGCCCCTGTAGCAAAGCAACAACTCTTTAGGAAGTGCAGAAGTAAGGAGAGGAGACGTGTCTCTATTGATAGTTCTGCTTGAGCTATGATTAGGCTTCTCAACACTTGCCTTGTGAAACTGATATCCTGACCAACATATAAGGACGATGGTACCAGCAGTCAGCACTTCCCAACTCCACGTTCCCACCTGCTGTTTTTCTTTTGGTTATGAGTTTTAATTCTTCACCCAAACCAGTAGTTCGAAAGAGAAATAGGTCTTTATTTATTTTAATAAATCACCACTGAATCCCTCTCCTCCTCTACTAAAATATCTCTTCAAGATTTTATTATGATTAGGAAAAAGATTTAAATAAACAGCTATGGCCCTGCATGGAATCTTAAGCCACATGCCATGAAGTTAATGCTCTGAATATTCATTTGCTTAGCAGGCCTAGCTGTCATGCTACATTCTATTTCCATTGTGTCTTACCACATTTGATTGCATGGAAATGTTTCCTTGGATAAATTTGTTTCTATGCAACTGTTCCTTCATGAAAGGTTTTTTAAGTACTACATATGCATTTGTATGTACCTCACAGGTTTTGCTTCATACTGTATCATCTACTTGGTATCCTCTGAGAATGCCAAAAAGCATATAACTCCAAAGACTGATTTTAAAGATGTTGAGAAAAAGCAATCTTCAGTGTAATGTCTGCCAATTTTTAGATCTGAAACCCAGAGAATGAAAAATCTGCCTTTAAATAAATGTTGTCACTCTGCCAAATATACTCCATTCCTTCCCTTCCCACCAATTTCAGTGGTACTTTACCACTAGCCTGTAACTGTCTGCTTGTTTACTAAAATTTTGGACTTAATTTTCTGTTCTGCTCTTCCTCTGGGCATTCAGTCCTGGGGGTGAGGGGTGGTTTTTTTTGTGCACAGAAAAGAGGAAGGCTCCAAATGCTCATCAGAGACCAGCTCTTGAGTGAGGCACACATGATATTAGAACAGTCTCCACAGACTTAGATCTCATGCAGGCAAGTAATTTATTTTCATTTACCTCCTGCCTGAGAGGTTATTTCACTGATTAATCTACACAGGCAGGTTCATTCCTGTCTCTGCAAACCCAATAAAACTGTTAGCGACACTCCTGATCAATACAAAAGAATTCCAATTTACCTTTCAATGTTAGTCACTTACACGCAAAAATTCTCTTTCTTCGTAAATCCAAGTTTTATATATGTAGCAACAAGAGTCAGAAAACTCCTTTCTAGTGCATTAATCCAACTCAACCACGTATCAGCCATCACTGAGCTTCAATGCAAAACTTCCAAAACTTCAGTATTCTGACTGCTGTTGTACCACTGGCTGGCATCATCCTATCCCAGCACCTTGGTTTCAATTTGCTGACAGATCACTTAGCTGACAAGTACAGGCTACAATGTGAAGTGTCTTGTGCTTGACAGCTCTATTGATTATGATAACTAAGAACAAATAATAAAAACAATCATTTCAACAATTCTTTTAATAGGGCTTGTCCCTCTCAATAGCAAATATCAGTGAGACAAAATAATTCCTAGCAGTTGGTGCAGACTTTGCTTTGTGTTTTGTAAATTGTCCCCTGACTTTTCAACAAATATTTGAGAAAGACAAGATTTATAAGGATAGACAGTAATGGTCTTCAACCAGCTTTACAAAATAAATAAAAGGGAATTTTGTCTGATATTCATGATGACAGCAGGCATTCACTCCACCAGCTTAATCCCACTAAGTAATGCAGTGTGCAAAATTGCTCAGGTAAGGCCAGGGGATTTGGGCAGGAGGGGGAGTTGGAGGTGCAGGAGAGCCTTTTTCTGAACAAGAAAATAATGAAGAAATTCTAGTGACTGGAAGTATAAAAATATATCTACATAGTTCTATCTATCTGCAAAGAAAACCAGTCCATTAAATATATAAAAACTCAAAGAAAAACAAAAGGTGTTTTAATAATTTCTCTGCCTCCCTCACAACTTCTGAGAGAATTCTTCAAGAGCAAGTAGAATAAAGGAGGATACACTGAAAGCACCCTTGTTAATATATTATATCCAGTTGTCACGCTCTCAACTTTACAGATAGGCAAATTTACTGATTCTTAAAAAGTGCTTGTGAAACTCAGCTTCATAAATTGGGAGGGGAAGGGAGCAAATACGGCTAATGCTCTATATGATCAGAATACATTCATTTGGCATTCAATAGAAGCACCACACACAATATTTTTATAATTTAAGCAACCTTCTCTTGCAATTCACAGGCTTCATAACAGCTACCAGGTAGGTCTAACATTTAAGTGTTGAGAGGGGCTTAGCCAAGTTAAAAATCATAGTTTTTTTAAATACAGTATAAATGTGTTTAAATGCCATTTATGGCACCAATTAAAAATTTTGTGAGTTAACACCTCTGTGTGGAGAAAGACACTTTTGATCAATCTGCTGGCAAATTTTTTCATATTTCCACCTCACAACATGATTTCTACCCCTCCCAAAAGACTGGGAGATTATTGTTTTAAATGAGTACTAAGCAACCATAATAGTGCTCTGTTGGCAGAGAAAATCATGGTTCTTGTGCCAGCTCCCAGAACATCATGTTTATCAGCTATAGCTTTATAAATTTTCTCACATATAACACATACAACATCTGAACTACTTGAGAAGAAATTCTCAGATTTCTCATTGCAACCAAGTACTACAAGTGCTACTACATTAAAGGACTAATGCTTAATACAGATAAAAAAAGCATTGCCTCCTAAAAGTAGATTAAAAACTACAGATTCTTGCAGAATCAGAACTCCTAATGTCACACTATAAACTCACTGGGATTCAGTTCTGCCTACTATTCGTTTACCAAGACAAAATATTGAGAAATACAGTGCTGCATACAGAGAAAACAGACACTTAAAACATTTAATCTTCATATTTCAGCTATGCGAACCCAAAGGATCTCATTATTCACAGATCAACCAGCAGAAACTATTATCCATTAACCTCCTAAAAAGTGAATAGAAACTGGAGTGTTTTTTAGCAGTAACTGCTTACAAAAACTGTATACAAAGTTACTGGGCATCATAATTTTCTTGTCTTTACTCACAACTTATAACCCTCATTTTCCCATCATACTTTCACCAAAGGAATTTTTACAACCTGTTATTACTAAAAGGAGGTGCCTTTGAAGCTATCAGTCACGTGGCCACAGACGTGCCCAGCTGGCACAGTTTCTTCAGTCAAATTGCCTATGGAGAATTGACTATTAATGGGTTCACCTTCTGAATAAGACTCTTAGGCTCCTATGGACCAACAAAAATCACTGCATTTTAATGGTTTGTTTTGGGGTTTTTTGCGCATACAAGCTTGCTATGAAGGCCAAGGAATTTGTATGTATTATCATCTAAAGTAATTATGACTATTTCTTTATGTTAATTTTCATTTGAGTGCAAAGGTCAGTTTTGCTAGCTGAAGCCAAAGCAAATGCAGAGCAAAAGCACCACCAGAGGACGTCCTTGAAAATCAAAGGGTAATCCTCATTAACATGCTTGCCAAAGTGTTATTCCAAAACTGATATTCACACTTTTGTCAGTTTAGGTCCTGCATACTATCTTTCTCTACCCTGTTCATTTGTCCTTCCCAACTCAAGCGTTTTCAGAAGTTAATGAATAGACCAAAGAGAAGAACAAACCAAGTCTACCAGCAAATATTCCATTCAATTTTGGGGAGAGGTGACTAGTGTTATCACATTACTGTTTGATGGGGCCTTCAGCTTTTGCTAATGATAACCCCAATTGTCCTCTTGCCAAAATCTAATTTGCCTTTCCCCTCTGCACAAAACACAGAAACAGAGAGCTTCTGTTAGGAAATACACAGCCTGAGAACACCAGCTTCACTTGGTGGCAGGTGAGACCTGCAACCCACAATTACCAGCTGGAGCTGCAGCTGTAATCTCAGGAAAATCAGCCAGAAATTCCTGAGCTAACAGCATCTGTTCAAGGGATCGTAATCAGCTGCCAAAAAAATGACAGAAAATCATGGGAGTCCCAAATATTTTTAAGAGATCTTCCATGTAAGACAATAATCATTACCCGTTAACCTAGAGCTCTTGATAAAAAAAATTGTGTGGAATATTGCCCAAAATAAGTAGGTTTAGTGATCTTTATTTATTATCGGTCCCATAATCACATCACTCGGGGAAGTAGTGAAGAGACATGTTATCTCTTTCAATTTTTTACTGCATGTCTTCCTGTTTCTCTGTATTGTTTTACTCTGTTTCTGGGTTTAGTAGAGAAGAGATTGCTTTCTCATTTTTCGCACAGCACAAATTAGAAAGGTTCTAAAGGTTAAAATGCACAAGCCTTAGGCTTACCAGTAACAAAAACGATCTTAAAATCCATTAAATACATTCTGTAAACACACCGTTATTGGAATGATTAACATGATGCATAGATACTGAAAACCTACTGTCTTTTCTATCTGAGATTGCTTTCCCAAACACCACAAGAAAAAATTAGCTCACAGTACTGCTGCTGGTTTTTGCTATTATCTTACAAAGGACTACATTTTCTATGTTTGTAATTCAAAAACTTTTCTTACACACATGACCAAAATCTGAACTATGAAAATATTCAACCAAAACTGGAGTTTTGCTATAGGACAGATAAAATCACCAGGGATAATGCACTTGAGATTGTCTAGTACTAAACAAACAAACAATACACTGATATGAAACCCTAAAATAGAGCACTGATTCTGTAGGTAAGGCAAATGATTAAAAAGCAAATTGGGTTCTCCTTTCCCCAAACCATTCTGTCAGTGCATCTTTCCTCTAGCTCTAAAATTCAGTTTATCAGTCTGGGGTTGTTCACTGGGGGTTTTCCTTCCATTTGTTATTCATCCTGTTCTAAGATCACATAATATTCTGCATATTACCCTCAATCTACCCAAAAGATAATCAATTAGAACCTTAGAGTTACAGTGTTTAGAGGAACATAAATACAGCACGGAAGAAAAACTATTAGCCTTCTCCCCAAATTACCTAGAAAACTTTGGGGCTATATGGAAACCTTTCTATCTTTTGATGTACAGTCCTCAGTTTTCCATGTTCACAATCTCAGCTTTTCCAATATAAATGCTTAGTGCTGAAGAAAACTGAAGTAGATTCACTTCAGTGATCTGCTGAAGTAGTTTATTTATAAAATTAATGTAACTACATGACATCTTGGTGAAGGCCTGAATTATTACATATAAGCAAGCGTTCTACCTGCATGAAACCACAATGTTATGATACAGAATAGCCCATGTATGTAACAATGTGGTAAAAATTACTAGGGAGATTTGCAAGGATAAAAATACCAACACCACACTGTGCCTGGTTGGCAGCCCACATAAAGGCACTGCACTTGCTTAGAAGTTTTACCTACAAATTAAAGGTATGCCTAAAGAAAGAATTAAAAGCAAATTGGAGAGGAAGATAGATTATATCATTTAATATGAAGTTTGGATTGACTGTTTCAAACCAAGTAATTATTTTAAAATATCTTTGATTTGTGAATACTCCCAAAATTCATTTTTATCTGCTTTCTGCGACCAAGGCTCCACAGATTGTCTAACAAATCTCAGGCAGAGCACTCTGGTGCCTCTTCACAAGTTCAGTTTTAAACTGATCACCAGATTTTGAAACAGAAGCTCATTTTTCTCCACACCTCTCTCAGCGAAGATGACAGCAAACTGTTGCCAAGCTCTCGGGGAATCTAATCTAGGTTTTATTTTATTTATTTTCACTACGGCTGAGGAGTGACTTTCAAATGTCATTCACTCTGAGGCTGTTTTGTGCAAGGCCAGGGCACCGAGGGCCTGGCGGGACACTGCTGGGCGTCCCAGGAGCGCCATTGCCCCGCGGCCTCAGGGCACGGCGAGGAACTGGGGGAGCTGCCCAGGCCTGGCCACCCACAACAACAGCCTGGCTACTGCTACCAGTGCTGCCGGTGAAGTAAATTGGGTAGGAGGCAATGTTATCTCCTTTAAATGCCTTTTTTTCGGGGGAGCGGGGTGGTCTCCGTTGTAGTGCTGAGAAGGAGAGAGCTGAAACACCCTGCCATTGGCAGAGTGGGAGTTCTTCCTCCTCTCATGGAAGCTCCTCCCTAGAACTCAGTTTTCAGCTTTCCTTTGCTGAGGAGTCAGTTGTTTTTCTGGTCACAGCGAGATCAAAGTTGCCGGCGTCCTGTTGGCTTTTACTCTTCCGTCTTTATTGCCGCAATTACTTTTGTTTTAGGTCATTGCCAGGGAAAATAATCACTGTTTGTTTTTGGAAGTGGTCTCGATTTTCTGAGGCACAAATTACCATATAGGCATGCTGGGGGAGGGGAAGAATAGGGTCTTTGAAAGACGGAGACTCCGGAAAGTGGAGGTGAGGGTAGGAGTCCCACGTCACCATGGAAACAACATTCTTTCCTGACAGCCCGGCATTTAGAAAGATATATTACAACATGAGTACAAAGAGTTTCTAGTAACTAAGATTATTACTAACTTTTACTTTAACTTTTACAATTCTATAACTAGCAACTTTTAACTTTAACTTCTAAGAGTTGTTTTAGACCTCGTTTTTCACACCGGGAATGGGTCCTGGTCCTCAGGGAAAGGGCAGGGCAGGAGGGAGGGCTGGCTGCACCCAGGAGGTCACGATTGAAGCCGGGGGACGGGGCTGGGGCAGCACCTCTGCCAGGCCAAGGCTCCAGGCAGCCTGTCAGGGCCAGCAACGCCTGTGGGTGCCAGAACAGAATTCCTGCTAGGCCTAAACGTGCCAAGTGAGTATTTAACCTTGTGGAAAATTTTAATGGCTGAGAGGCAAAGGGATTTTTTTTTTGATGGTGGAAATATTGTCACAGGCTTATGTATAGAAAGTTAGCCAGGAGCTGCAAGATTAAAAATTGCTGCTTTTACTTCTAAGTAAACGCTGTAAAGTGTTATTTGTGAAATTGATTTCTTAATCTCTCCTCCCCAGTAAGTGCTCTCTGAATTGACTTCCACACTGAAAAATAATTTACAGGACTTTAAGCAGTGAAAAAAAAGGACAACAGAAACACAACATTATGGCTCTTACATTATGGACATAAATGAGGTGGAACAAACACAATATGAGCATTTGTGTTATTTTATTTTTTCATCACTATCAAGTGTTATTTTCCTTTAAAGAAAAAAGTAATTACAAAAATGTGTAACATTAAGATAATGCCATTCTTATAACACTCCCTATGCATTCCAAAGGCATGGGCAAACATACACCTGTCAGTACCACACACAACAATGAATAGAACAGTGGGATTGCATTTCCCTGATCCATTTGTAATAAATTTACCATGTTCTGTTCCACAGGAAGTCCACAAATACAGCAATATAATTCCCCTGTAGTTTGGACATGAGATCATTTTTGCAAAATGTAGTTGTACAAATATTAGGAAAGAGGATTCCCAAATTAGAAGACAACAATAATATGAAAGCAAGTAAAGGTAAGGTCCTAAATGGTACTTTCATAGCAGAGCAAAACAACATGAATACATTTTGGAATAAAATATTCTGAACTCAGTTTACGAAAGTCCTGAAATTACTACTAGGCTGCAGAAACTGTCATGGTTTTCTTGGGGGAACACTGACAAAACATTATAGATCCACTGCTTCCTTGCTACACAGAAAATAAAAATTATTTCATAACAATGCTGGTTCTACAGATCAAAATACTAGCGTCAAATTTAGGAAAATTAAAATTTAATGTAAAGTTGAAGAAAAGCATACAGATTTTCAGTTGTATGGGGTTTTTTTGTTTTTTTTTTTTTAATTAGTATCTTAGTTTCTGAGTCTTGATAGAATCTTCTGTACATTAACCTCTAAATAGCAAGCATTGGAATGAAACCTGTGGAAACCAACTTTTTGGCTATGCTTCCTGAAACACCTTCAGCTTTAAGCCCAAAAAGAAGTCTGACTTTTAACTACACATTATTACTAGCATAATCCTGCTTTTAAAGTCAAACACATTATTATCAACATCTGTTAGCAGAAATTAGTTATGAAGAGATTAGCCAATGTTTGGGGCATCTTTTCTGTCAACTTTTTCCCTTATTAACATTTTACATACTAGGATTGCATGGAAGCTTGGAGTGTGATATTACATCAAAATGACAGCTTACTGTAAGAGGAATCACTGAGTTCTCTTCATAATCATGTTCTCAGTGCCAGGCAGTGAGCTAATGGGAAGGCTGGAAGCTTCCCTAAGAATGAAAGGACTCACATCACTGTGATTACAGTAAACAGCTTTGCTACAAATCCAGAGCTTTGAAGTTCTCACTGTAAAACATCTGCCCTTAATTCAGCACTTGAAAATCCTTTGACCCTACACACAAGCCTCTCAGTCAACCTTGTCAAGTTACTTATATTTTGACACTCTGCAGAGTCTAATAGAGATTTCCAAGCCTGCCATGTAATACAATCTGAGCTGTTGGCAGCTACAATTGACTTCACATGCCATGTCTTTCTGATCTCTGCTGCTAACAATACTTTGTCAACAGATGTCATCATATGTAATTGTCAAGAAGATCCAACGCATGTGTTGTTCAGTTCACAGATTTCCTTCCAAAGTTATACAGTAGGTATATTATGCAGGCAGGCCATTATAGCCATTCAGACACTGTTCAGTGCACTGTTTGCTCTGTAAGTTTGCTTCAGTGTTCACTTTTAAAACAAACTGATTCAACTTGCTTATGCAAAGGGGTTTGATTGAAAAGGGGAAAAAAAAAAGAAGAAGAAGAAAAGAAACCCCTAAAACTGGCCACTGTTCCTTTCCACCTCCCCATGAATAGATCACAATTCTTTGGCAGCTGGAGAACATGATTTCTTCTATCCCTGGCTAGACTCTTTGGCAGTTCAACTGCAGTTAACACTAAAGCACCCAGGGTCACAGCAAACTGTGAAATCCCCTATGTGCTACTCTATAGCACTTGCACAAGAAAATGTTCCAGTATGGTTTCCAGACCACAAATGCTGAACTTCAAGACAGTGGGTGTTTGCAAAATGAAAACATCTGTATGCCCTGCCCAAATGGATATCAAATTCATGAAAATTCAGTTTCATTAAAAAAAAAAATGCTATCTAATCCCGTTCTGAATAGAAATGTACACAGCTATCTGATCAGTCGCATACAGATCAACTGATATGGTCAGCTCTCTTTTCAGAAAAGTAGCAGTACTCTAGTCACAGAATAAAAAAATGTATTCTTACTAGAGCAAAATTATCCACTATTCCCCCACATCAGAATTATTCCACTCTCCAATACAAGAAAAGATAAAATTTTTAGAGGCTACATCAGCCAACAGGAACAATTCATAAATAAACTCTAGTTTACAGTGTGCTACACAATTAATTACTTGCCAATTTTCTGATACAATCTATCAAAAGCAAACAAACAGTTCTGAGAAACTGAGGAACAGTACTTATTTTAAAGAGGTAGCTTTTTCACAAGTACTTATCTAAATAAAGACTCTTCAGGTTCAAAATGATCAATATTATTATGAATTACTGAAAAACAGATATTGATCTTCTTTTAAACTATATACACTTCACATAGAAATGTAAACTCTACAGGGCACTGCACAAAGAAAAGGACTTAAGGAAACTGTCATGTTAAACAATGATTTGGGATTGTGCAGTATGAGGGATTCATGTTTCCATCAGTGATGCTTAAAGCAGTAAAACAAAAACAAGAACTCTAAGAAAATATACAGGAAATATTTTTCTTGGGGTTTTTTTTGTTGTTGCTTTTTTTCTTAAATATTGGATGAGATTTCAGAAACCTACAATTCAATTAACCAGTAAGTTACTTCAAGGGATAAAGTTTCCCTTTTACATGTAAAAACAATGCTAGCAGATGCTTTTGAAAAAAGGGCCATTTAGCTCAGATTTAGACAGGTACCATTTTGGAAAGAACAGGAGGCATTAAAAGTAGAAGAACACTCGAAAATACACAGACTGTAAAATAACATTAAAAAATAAAAAGAACTCAGGCCAGTATTTTAGCCAGCAGATCTACAGTACCATGTTCTCAGTACAAATCTGCAATCTGCTCATTAAACATATATATATATAAAAAATTTTCTATGCTGACAGTTGATATAAAAATACTTAGGAGCTTTTTATAAGAACAGAGGATTTGATTCCCAACTATATTGTTATGCTGCTTATATTAGGAGAGGAGAGATAAAAAGTATCAGCATGAACTTGCAGGCCTTACAGCTCTGAAGAATTTAGTTTCTATTCTTGTTACTCCTGACAGCATTGAAATTGCATCTGCCAGCATGATGACATGTTTTTACTGAATTGCTTTAAAGCCTAGGTCTCACACATGCTCCAGGGTTCACTTAAGGATCCCATTCTTCTTGCAAGTGACCACATCAAAGCTTTTGTCTACAAACCAATTTTCTTCTGCTCTGTAATGGTAAATATTCTCCAGTATTAGAAAAGCATAACAGAACTGATTTGATTACTCATGCATGTATGCATCCTAGTCACCAATTAAATATCTTTTGACTGCTTCAAACATTTCTTCACAAAGCTCCAGACGGCTTCAAATTAAACTCAGTTGGGAGACATGGATCCCTATGATGTGATGTGATGTGGGATCACTTTCCTTCATGTGGGAAGTGCTAGGGAACAGTAGGAAAAGCTGGAAAACCAGAAGAAATGTCAGAACATAAGATCAGTGAGGCAGTCTGGGAAAGACAGTGACAATGAAAGCACTTTATTGGAAAACACTGAGAGGTGCTGGGTCAATTGACATTCAGCCTTGGTCACTACAGCCTGCTTCTCCTGTAATGTACCCTAAATTAACTAGATCCTTAAGGACGAGGATCTTATCTGATTCCTCAACTCTTTTTACCATTTTTCTTTCCTTTTTCCTGTTACAAAAAATGTAGCCCAAGATAACAGGATATACCTGAGAAGTGAAAAACCCAAAGGAAAAATAGTGCATTTCTCTTCAAGCCCTTTTTCCCCCCACACTTGCATCATAATGGTCAATTTTTTGTAGTACTAATGAAGAAAGAGAAAATTATGCATTATCTACTTTTTTTTTTTGAAGGTGACAATGCTTATCACATAAAAAAGAAGTAGAATTGAAAAGGGGATCTTCTCCAGGTAAGAAATGTTACGTTGATTGAAATGTGAGAGCACAAGTTAATAACCTGAACTGGCAAACCCCTGCAAATTTTTGTAGCTGTCTCACAGCTTAGGGGAAAAAAAAACCTACATGAAATTCAATCGGTTTCTGACCGAAAACCTCAAAGGAAATCAAAGGTTAAGTACTGTCAATGTCACGTAAGACCAAAACTAAATCAACTTTTTTTTAATAGCTGTCCGTTCTCTTCACAAGCTGTCAGTTAATTTTTTTTCTACATCATGTCTAACTTTATACTTAGTGCAAACTACCAGCTAAGGAAACTATCTACCAAGTACTCCTCTAAATTCTGTACAAAGACCTTGTGAAAAACAAAGAAATCAATTAGCTAAATAATTAAGCAAAACAGTTTATAGCAACCAGCCTCTGTATTATATCTATAAAGGTTCAATTTTCCAATAACTCGCATTTTGGGATGTTTTGTTTTGCCTAGGAAAAAAAAAAGTCTTTTTTAAACCTGGAACAGAATGTTCCTCTTAAATACCTATTGATTCTTACTGTCTGAGTACTCCTAGTTTATGAAGACTGGACATTAGACTTTCTCCACTCCTTTTGATGTTTTCCTAGCACTATCTCTTTCCTTTGGGTTGCCATTAACTCCACGCTGCCTGACATCACCGTCCATGATTTTGGCTAGAGGACAGAACACTCCAAGAACTAAAGATGAAACATAATCACAGTTTTGGATCTGGATGCTCCAAATCCATCAAGCATATGTATTGAGATGTAGATGACAAATCATTATTGCACTTTTATAAATACATATTCAGCATTTCTGTAACAGCAGCAGCACACTGTGGTGCACTAAGCAGACCCAAGAGACATGGTAACAACTCTGGGTTGTAAAAAGAAATTATTACCACAGCTCACTTATCAAATCTTGTGTAAACAGTGTAGGTCTGGCAAGATTTTTTTGTCTTCTGATGCTACTACTAACATACATGAGTTTTGCGTAGACTTGCTATATTGTAAATTCAATTTAGTAAAGATGAGCATAGCACTGAATAATTAAAACATTTTTATATCAAAAATGGACTAATTTCAGCTCTGTTTAAATCAACCATAAGCAGCACAGATTTTTGCTTCATACAGTGGTCAATTGACAAGGAAGAGCCCAAAAATGTTGCATTACATACTTAATCACTACAACTTTAACATACAGAACAAATACAGCTTGTCTATAACATCAACAGTGTCTCTAAGACCTGAAGTCAAAGGACTCCCTTGAGAATTGTGGTAACTGTAATAAATACTAAAATTGTATGACAGAAAATATTCTCTATGAAAGAGTACAAATAAATGTACCTAATGAAGTCACTTTATGTACCAGCATGGCAAGTACTTCCATGATTGATTTCCTAACCTATCATAATAACAAGTTTCAAGTTGTAAACAAAGTACTGGTGAGGTGGGGTTGTTATTCATTCCTGGGATAGTGCAAAGATGTATAATTCTCACACTGACAATACATAAATTAACTGACATAAATACTGAAAAGTAACAGACAATATACCACTTAATCCTCTTAAACTGTGATTAATATTATACATATGCATCCCCTTTTAAACAGCTTTTCTTCTCTTACTTTGTGGCCAAACTATGGGACGTATGTATTTGTCTGAATACAATGGCCTAAGCTACTACTAAACTCTTCCTCCCTCTGTTTTTGTGCACCTCTGACAGCTTTGCATGTCTCATACAGAACATGTTAGGGCTTGTTTCTGTTGCACCTACCATGTTTCTTTCCATTCTTTCCATGAACTTTCCATTCAACTATCTATTTTTAGACTGAGGGATTTAAAGAATTTATTTCTGTCTACAAGGTGCTTCTACATTACTGTCTTTGAGCTGGCTGAATTTATGTTAGGGAATCCCTCACGAGTTACATAACGATCAGGCAATGTTTACATCATGATTCCTTCCCCGTGCTGTTCGAGATCGGTTTCAGACTCCACAAGTTCAGGTGGTCTCCCTTTGTGCTGAGATACCAGTCTCCTGAATCACACTGAGCTCCAGATAAGAGTTTATTTCATTCCACTAGCATTTGATGTAAAAACCTACATCAGATGCTGAGTGGGGGTTGGAAAAGATCTGGCAGCTGGCATGAGTGGGAGTAAGCAGCCTAAGGACAGTGTGCAAAAGGCAGCAATGAATGACACTTCCATTTTTATCAGAAACTGAGCCTGGGTTTGCTAAAGAATCCGATCTGCTGCTTAAAATTGTATTTCTCACCTGCAATTCTTTCTTATTGCTACTTTCAGCATTACCGTGAATTGAAATTCAGTACAAATGGGGCTCATTAATATCTGAAAAAGGAGGGCAAGTTATCACCCTAAAGAGTCTCATCATTCTCGACTGAAGTCTGAATCTGATTTAGAGCTGAGTAGCTCTAAACCTTCTTTGCTTTACTCATGTTCAAGTGACTACCTACAGAACACATGAGATTTTAAACACATATATTCATATGCATACACTCAAATCTAGAGCAAAGAGAGTATGTGTTTTATGCTGAAAGTCTTAGTCTAATGTAAGTCTCCACTAGAACAAAAAAAAAGAATCAGCACTAGAATCACTAACATATATTTTGTATTTCCAAGAATGATACTTTAAGTAGAATAACATAGATAGATATTAAAGACCTATTAAATAAACTTGCTAAAGGGGGAAAAATCTCTACTATGCAAAGATCTGTTTATGCAGTATATAGCACTGGGCCTCCAAGGTGCCAATAATCCTCAAATCTTATTGGTTAGAATAGAATCAGAACCACAAAATATTCATTTTGTATTACTGGAAGGAGTTCTGCAGATAAAATTTTTGGTTCTGTGTCTGTGATTAATATAGATAACTAATTAGGGAATAATATCTTATAATTCAAAACATTAACACTTAATTATGATGAGCAGATATCAAAGTTACTTGCCTATTACTACAAGGTCCTCTTGCTTTAGAAGGACCTTTAGTTGATGTCTCTTAAAAACATGAAGAAATAGACATATTTGGCAAAAGCCTAAATATAACTGAGTGCAGATTTTGCTTTTGCCCACATGGGTCTGATCAGAACAATTGCCAGCTAGAGTTGTCTTCCCATGATCTTCTGTATGTAGCAGTTCTCCTCTGGACAGACTGCTGCAATTCCATATTCAAAGTAATTCTTTAGTATAAAAATAATTTATCAAAGATGTCCCATTTAAAGTAATTCCATTTCTGTTCCTCTTAAGAAAAGTGGTAAAAGACAGAGGGTAATCTACGACATGGCCACTGGGGGTCATGCATTTTACACTAATATTACAGCACGGCAAAGTGTTTACTGGTTTTTAGTAGGAATAATATTTTAATAGAATTACATATTTCCAAAAGTAAGAACATTCAAATATTAATATTCAGAGACATTAAACGCCTGTGTTCTCCAATTTTAAATGATGAATGGGAAAATTTAATACTACATTCTTCAAAGATCTAGTAACAATAATATCAAGAAACTGAAAAAGACATACACAACATTTAATATCTAGAGAGAAAAAAACAATTTAAAACCCCCAAGCAACACCTTTTCTAGATTTTCTGTTAAGTTTTAAGGGGACTAAGAGGAAATTGTAACTGCTCCGACACACATGAAAAATGAAACACTGCGAACTCTGATTTACCTGCTATGTTTTGCTTCTATCAGATGGTTGACAGTACTTCTAAACACTACACATGGCAGTCTCAGTGAAAACAGACCTGAATGCTAACACTGAGAGAAAACCAAAATTTGATTAATTAAACTCTCTGTGCTAAATAAAACCTCAACACAATCCTTAGAAGCATAAATCCTATATACCTGGTTTGACAGTCAACCATAAATATAACTTAAAAATCCAACGCTGTTTAAAAACAAAACAAATGTAATATGCTCATCAAATATTGAAAATTTTAAATTATGAAAATAGGTATTAGATACCTGTATCTAACATTGAAAATTTTTACAACTTCAAGAAGTGGCTGATTTTATCTTACATAAAAGCTTTATCAATACACACATTTACACGTGTTCAGTTTAGAAAATGAAGCACACTAAATCTGTGGGCTTTTTCAGTATGAAGTTCCCAGTCATACATTGACAATAAATGACATTGATTTCATTTTTCCAGTGAAACACTAAATATAGTTACCCACTTGTCAAACAGTATCTGTACATGCAAACAGATCACCCTACGTATATATTAAAATTGAATTTTAAAACTTTAAGATTTTTGATCAAGAAATCATATGCTTAGAGAAAAAGACCAGGCCTCCACTGCAGTTTATATTCTGGCTCATTACTAGCTCCAATTTATTACTTTTCATTCTCCCCCAGGCACACTTGTTTTCCTATAGGGACACTAATTACTGTTAAGAGCACATAAACAAATTCAGTATAAAGATAATAATACACTTTTTAAAAAATCACCTCTCTAAAATTACAGGCTTTATAAACTACACTAACAGATTTACTCCCACATAAGCACAATAAACCTAACGAGCAGTGACACGAACACAAAAACAAGCCAAATCAACTACATACAACCCACAGCCTTATATCTACTCCTCTCTCTCCCATCTTCAACATTCCAAAATTACTTTTGCTACAGATTGTTTGTTTTTTTTTACTCATCTGCAAGCTCTGAAATCTCAACAGGCCTTTCAGACTTGGCAAGATAATTTTTTTCTTTGCCAAAGGAGGAGGAAGTTCATACAGTAATACCACTAAAAATCAAATGTGGATATTTTATAGTGGGAAGAATCACTCCCTCTCTTTCTTTACATTTTCTGGCATGTTTGGCATGCTCATTTTCATTGGTTTTAGTCAATTATGCTGAGTTGCTCATTTTAGAAGCAGTATTTTTTATTATTATTATTTGCTTTAGGAGCAAATAATTTCCACTGGGAAAAAAAAGAAAAAAATTAAAAACCAACCTGTATCTTTTGTATAAGGTATCTTTAACAACAAAAATGATCCAAACATCCCAAATGCTTCTTAAGCTCTTGGTTTAATGATAACAAATAATGCCTCAGCAGCATTACCTCTTTTAATAACTGTTTTGGGAATGCTACAGTCTCATACTAAATCTCATTATAAAACCATGCTGCATATCTTTTTGTCCACCAAGTTATTACTATGCCTTCTAAACCCAGTGTTTATTTATTTACTGGAAAATTGAGATCATGAGTGACATGAATATGCACCGAGAACAAGTGAAAAAGCAGCACTCTCCATAACAGGAAATTGTACCTGACAAGATTCCCCACTATAACGTGGGAACTATCTGAAGGTTGATAAAGAAATTAGAAAAGAAGAATTAGAAAGGTTGCTTACTCTGTTTTTAAATTACACACCTTGCCCCCACATTTATCACAGTGCAAATCTGTTTACATTTATAGTACTCCAAGGAGACATGGTGGAGCAAAGTCAGAATTCAGCTGTCTTCAAAATACTTTGCTTGGTGTAGTCATAATTTGCTACAACTTAGAATTACAGTGACAGAGAAAATATTTGATAGAATAATGCCATTGAGTGGCTGACTGAAGAAGAGCTGTTCTTCTGTCACTCACTCATGACACCCTGTTGCCATAACTTGTCCACTGTCCTGGGAAACTCACCTTCAGTAAATGGCATCTTTTGCACACACTGATGTATGAGCCAGTGGCCACAGAAGACATTACAAGCCACAAGGAAATACATAAGTGACAGCCAGATTTGGGACAGGTAAATGAGGTTCTTATTCACTCTTCTTATCAACGTACCTCATGTAAATTATACCTTCATAGAAAGTCAAGCTGTTGTGTAGATTAATTATTTTAATTTTACCTAATTAATTTTGCAGGTGACATACCTGATATTGCTGGACCCAAGAAAACCTAAGTCTCTTGTTACTTGATAGAAAAAAAAGTAGTAGTCATTACTCATTTTTCAAAAACCAAGAAGCTTCGAATAATCAAGTTCACAGACTTATGTGATTAATTCTAAAGTATCACATGGGACAGAAAGTAGAGGATGATTAAAAGNCAGTGCAAATCTGTTTACATTTATAGTACTCCAAGGAGACATGGTGGAGCAAAGTCAGAATTCAGCTGTCTTCAAAATACTTTGCTTGGTGTAGTCACAATTTGCCACAGCTTAGAATTACAATGACAGAGAAAATATTTCCTAGAATAATGCCATTGAGTGGCTGACTGAAGAAGAGCTGTTCTTCTGTCACTCACTCAGGACGCCGTGTTGCCCTAACTTGTCCACTGTCCTGGGAAACTCACCTTCAGTAAATGGCATCTTTTGCACACACTGATGTATGAGCCAGTGGCCACAGAAGACATTACAAGCCACAAGGAAATACATAAGTGACAGCCAGATTTGGGACAGGTAAATGAGGTTCTTATTCACTCTTCTTATCAACGTACCTCATGTAAATTATACCTTCATAGAAGNGAGACAGTGCAACATCTGGCAGAACCAATACACCATTGCGGTTTTAGGGGAAATACATCTTTGTCACAGACATTTCTCTCAAGCCACTCTTCAAGAGATCAGAAAAATCTCCGTTCTTTCCCACTTCCTACTATATCATATACTGCAATATAAGAAAGATATTAAGCTATAGAGTCCAAATGAGTGTAACAAAGATGGTGAAGGGTCTGGAGGTGAAGCCATGAGAGGAGCAGCTCAGGTCCCTTGGTCTGTACAGCGTGGACAAGAGGAGACTGAGGGGAGACCTCACTGCAGCTGCAACTTCCTCAGGAGGGGAGGAGGAGGGGCAGGCACTGATCTCTGCTCTGTGGTGACAGTGACAGGGCCGAAGGGAATGGCCTGACTCTGAATCAGGGAGGTTTAGGTTGGATTTTAGAAAAAGGTTCTTCCCCCAGAGGGTGTTCGGGCGCTGGAACAGCTCCCTGGGGCAGTGCTCACAGCACCAGCCTGGCAGGGGTCAATCAGTTCGGACAATGCCCTCAGGCACGTGGTGTGACTCCTGGGGATGATCCTGTGGAAGGCCAGGACATTGGACTCAGTCTCTGTGGGTCCCTTCCAGCTCAGCATAGTCTGAGATTCTGTGATTATTCTTTGTAATGCAGTATTTCACGTGACAATAACTAGTGCCCGAAGGTGCTGTGTTACTGCATAGTATCACAGCAAGAGCTGAAATACTTCTATACTTCTTTTGAATTCATGTTCTTAATGACAAAAACCAAGGGAAGTTCCAAACCCTCTCCCCCCACTCCTCAAAAAAGGAAGTAATGCCTGACAAGCATGCAGTGTCACGAGGAGGAATATAAAATAGACTGCCTACAGTTCCTTGGGAAGTCCCAGCCTTACGAGTGCCTGAGTAACCAGAGGAAGGGAATTTTGGCTTCACTGACTCACATCAAGATGTTCCAGCGATATTTTTTTGTTGTTGTTATTCTCATTTTTAATCTAAACATAAAAAAACCCAAACCATAATTATTTCTGTACTGATATGAATTAATTTCCTAATTACTGCATACCTTTTTTCATTTTGTGTATTTCATCCAGCAACATCAAACTATAGAAATAAATTAGTCTCACTGTAAGCTCTCACTGCATTACAGAAACTAAGACAGAGAAAAGAGGTTTTTCCCTTGTTGTACAAGTAATCACTGAGTATAATTTGGGATGTAGATCAGTGAATATAAACTGTATTGTTTGGGAAACTTTGCTGTATGGATTGTTTTTTTGGGGGCTGGGGGTTTGGCTGTTAGGTTTTTTTTTCTCCAAACACTGTTGCTAAGACACAGGGTTGTGAACAGTGACAGGATATATTTTCCAGGACATAAATGGCAATGAGTCTATATTCCATTTAAACTACTGAATGCCTTAAGCAGGAGGGAGGTACTTGTATCTGCTTTCTGTCAACTTAATATTTTAAACTAAGATGTGTAGGATTAGTGGGCTTTGAAATGAAGTTAAAGAATTTTTTAAATGCAGTGATACACTTTTCAGGTAGGTATGGTAGCACTGAAACACTAATAAAATACAGATGGAATGAGTATTTCTCAAAACAGACTAGAAAACGTAATTATTTAGAAAAATTGATGTCATATGCATTTCTGTAATAAACTTCAACCTCAAAACTTGGATTTATTTTATCCTTTCTATTTACATGCTTTTACAAGCAGTAA
>VXBB01021277.1:104095-114443 GCA_013399915.1 Illadopsis cleaveri
AAAAAAAAGTAGTACATTCCACCTAACCCTTAAAAAAGAAGGATCTGATTCCTGAAATACAGTACTCTCATTTGTCTAAGAGATGACAAGAATTTAAACCATACAAGAATTGGCTCATGAAAAAGTGAGGACTTAGCTATTTAATGATCAAACTCTTAAGGCTGCTATGTTCAGTATAAACACATTAATTTAAGTGACAGATATTTACTTAAAGGCCCATCTAGCAACATTTTCATACAAATAAAGTCAGTAAATATCGCTGCACGTACAAAGTTTTGCTATTTCAGATTACTGACTTATTTTTGGCATAGTAAGATTATACAAACCTGAACTTCAGTGATTCCTTTGCACAGCATGCAACTGGCTGCAGCTGGAAAGCAGCTTTGCAGAAAATGACCCGAGTCTAGAAGTTCACTATGAGCCACCCGTGGGCCCTTGCAGTAAAGGAGGTCAGCAGCATTTTCCAGGCTGCTTTAGGAAATGTGTCTGCAGCATGGAGATATGGACACAGGGGAGTGAGACCAGTGAAAGGCACAAAGGTGTGAAGGGACTGGAGTCCTGTCAGATGAGGAGGGCTCTTTTGTCTGACAAAGGCTCAAAGAATCTTATCAACATCTATAAATACCTGATGGAGCCTCTTTCAGGTATTAAGAACAGAGCCAAACTCCAGTCAGCCATACCCAGGGACAGCCTAAGAGGAAATGACAGTTACTGAGATCTTTTACAAGGCCTAACACTTCAGAAAATAATCACATTGGAATTCATTGCATCATCAAGGTTGTACATCACAACCACTAAAAATTTCTGTAGAACACCAAGGGATAAAAAAAGTACTCAACAATTTCCCCAGAGCTTGATTTGTCAATTATTATGGAAGGAAATCTATTTTTGTCTGCCATTTTATCTGAAACTCATTCACAGTGTTTCTCGTTTAATTCATCTGCAACAATTCATTTTCATTATTTAGCCAATACAAACTACTGGCACTGATTAACAGAAGCTTCATTACAGTGGTTTGTCTAGAGAAATCAGAATATTTCCATATTGCCTACCCAGAGATTCCGTGCCACTAGTGAAAAGCAGTGTAATCCAATGTTATTTCATTTACATGATAAACACCAACAGAAGAATTCCCTTTATTCGTTATTATAATCTCCTAAATAGATTGGAGGAGTTCTTCAGGTAGTGTTTTACAAATTTTATCTGCCTATAATTTGCCAAACTCAAGCTCTCTGAACGTGTCAGAAAATGAATGCAAACACTAAGCTAAGAGATGGATAGTACATAAATCATGTATCTAACTTTTCAGTATGCCTCACAACACCCAGGATTTTTTAATAATTCAAGACAACACCTATAATGATTGGTGGTTAAGGGACAATGTCTAACAACAAAAACTAGGAGACATAATCATACCTAATCCCTTTGCTCCAGAGAGTCAAGTGCATAGCAACACATGGACAATCATTACCAGGTGTTTTTTTCCCTCCACTGTGGTCTGTTTCTTTTGGTTTTTGCCTTATAATAATCATATCACTGCTGTTGCTGGATTTGACTCATAATTAACACCATCTGTGCCTAACAAAGACCTTCAATCATTCTGGTATTCAGCTGCCTGCAGAGGCCATGCATTGAGCTGCACACCCACCTGGCTTCAACTGCAGCGTGCTAATGAAAGCAATGAATCTTAGCTATGGACACTTTCCCAGGAAAATTTGCAGAGCAATGAAGAAAATTAAAGTTCATTATCACACAAAAAAAAGGCTTTCTTCAGGAAATCACTTTTCAATTAAAGCAATAATGGTGTACACTCAGTACCGACGACAAGCACTATAAAGATAAAATTAAAATACTTATGACCAAAAATCTCATTTAATGACTTATCAGTTTAAATAGTATTTTAGCCATACAAGTAGTATGCAATTTCAGCCATTTCAGTAATGGTAAGCATAATCTGACAGAATTTCCTTAAACCAGATCCCAGGATTTAAAGTCAACTTCAACATCTCTTAGTCATGCATCATAAAAATCAGTATACACACACAAACTCTACTGTCTACTCAGTATGAAGGAATGCTCCTGTAGCCACTTAGTGTGGGTTAATGAGTGTACTAAAACAAAGCAGAACTTTATAAACATAATTAAAATATTTTTGCATGAGTAGATTTCACTATAAGCAGGATGGCTTGAAACAAAGTTTAGTACAATTTAAGTCCTGCTTACTTAACGTCTCAAATATGAAGACTGAAAGGCTATATAAAATTTGTACAAACTCAAAATACTGGTAAATACATCCTTCAGAGTACAGAACCATGAACTGCACAGGATATCCTCAGCAAAATGATACAGCAGAGCCCTAAAACTGGTTACTTGAGGGGGAAAAAAAAATCAGTCTTTTATATGTCTTGCAAATTGAAAAGAAATAATATATTCAGCAAACCAAACTGTAACCTGAAAATTCTAATTAAAGCAAAGCTCAAACTGAACTTTTTCTATGAACTGATCCTGTTAGACTCATCTTAATTTTTTTTATATATCAGGCCAATGTGATCCACTCAAAATTCAGATGTAGCATTGTTGATTTACAAATGAAATTAAAATTGCTGTTTCCTTGAAGGGCCACGACATCAAGGACTCATCAAAATGTTCTGCAGATTGTTCCAGTTAACATGGAAAAGCTTAATGATTTGTAATCAAAATCAGATTGGTATCTAAAACCACTTGAGTGTTTATGTTTACATAAACTTACTGAACTATTCAGATAAACTTGATACCACATACATGTCTGTGAAAGGGGTGACACAGCCTAAACAAATAAAAATTTGTGAATTCTCCTGGGCAGTATTCTCCTGCATACTGCATCTGTAATAAATTTAAATAAATCATCCTCACCAGGCTGGCAGCATTTTTGTAGAACATTTTGCTGAGCAAGATCAAATGCCTTTCAGAAGACAAAACACAGAAGCAGTAGCAAACAAGCAGGAAAGCCAAACACAGCACACTATGAACAACTTATCCTCAAACATTCCCATACTAAAAGAGAATTCATAAGGACTTGAAACAAAGGGCTGCTTTTAGGGTTTGGTTTTTTTCCTAGTAAAACTTTCCAAGAGAACTTGGTAATGACATTTTTCTCCTTGTGCTGTCACACAGGAAACTTCTCAAACAGAATATATGGATGTCCAATGCATCCTTCCTTCCTAATTTATTCCCATGCAATGGCAAGAAACCGGCATGAATCCTCCAAAATAAGAACTCAGACTTTTCATGTTGCATTGTTTTGCTAAGCAAGTTCTAGTGTAGTACCTCTGACACGTTTCCAGCTAAATTGCTACTAAACAAGTAGACAAAATCACCTAGTTTGGAATAATAAATTCTTACTGTTAGCATAAGTGACAAAGAGTGGCTTCACCCTATATAACAAAGACAAGACCCAAAAAATTAACTCAATGGCACCACAGGAGACAGAAGAAGCACAAGAAAACTGTTTCCTGGAGAGAAAATCACAATCCTTTAAAATAGTCATCCACATACAGAATGAAAAACAAAAATAGAAGTAATATGTGTCTTTAGGAGTGAACTTTTATGCAGTCAGATATATTCGTGGATACTTTAGATATATAATAGAAGTTGGACAAAAGAACAATGATGCAGTAGTCAGAATGTCAACAATGAAGTTGCAACCATGACAAGGTGGCTTAACATTTCAAGATGTTTCCATTTCCTTTAAAATTATTTGATTAATCATCTGTGGTGGCTAAAAGTACTGATTTGTCCTCTCTTTCCTGTCATAGCACTGATGAAAGGGGTATGGAGATGTGGAACGTATGTGGGGTATTTTCTGATAGTTTTAGAAACATATAAAGCTTTAAGGAAAGTCACATTTGCCTAAGAACAGACATATTTGTGAAAAGCACAAAGGAGATGTGTATGAACATAAGTGTGCCCATTTTTTGTGGTAAAGTATGGTGCAGAATTCCAAGTTTGTACAGAAACAGAATCAATAGAGAAATATTTTACAGCAACACAAAGCTACTTAATTGGCTCTGCTGAGATGTAGGACTAACTGGTATGGAGGATGCTGCAGCTGCACCATTTTCTGAGCTCAGATCTCTCCAAAGAGGATTGCACTGGATGTGCCATTTCATCTGGTACTACTCTGGCAGAGTGTCTGTCAGACTGATGAACTGGGTAACATAAAAATGCTCTTAGTTTACCCTCCTTTCACAGCTGTGACAACCTTCATATTTCAATTCAGCCTTCATACTACAAGTAATCATGACACATGCTTGCTTGAAAAAACTCTGTGGTCTTTTCACTCTTCCCTTCAGTATCTAATGAATGTTGTTTATCCCATCTTTCTTGATGCCCCTTCGGTATGAAGTCATGCAGGATTCCTCTGTGGACATACCATCACTGCATCCATAAATCTATGGACAGATTAAGGGTCTTGGATGAATAGATCACTGGCAAGATCTATGAGTGCTGCTCACACCAGCAACTCTTCAGCTTTGGACTGAAGACACAATTTTTCTAACCCTCCACACAGGAGCCAGTAGCAGGTGAGAGTCCTTGGCCCAAACAGAACACACCAGCTCTGGAATGCATTGCTAAGGGAAAACACACCCTGGGGCATGTCACCATCTCTCTGCTGGGAACACCAGAACCTATTTGTCTCCACTGATCCTGGCAAGCTGCAGTCTCTGTTGTTCAGCTGCTTTGTGGAGGATAGCACCAGCATTCCTCTCACCCTACCTTATTTCCTGTTCAACCAAATTCTCAAAGGAATGACTTTTTCCAAGCATGCACTCGTGGATCTTAAATAGACTGATATAACTCTGTATTTGATTCTGCATTGCTGAAATGGGTGTCAGGTCAGCACAATAAGATAAAGCAGAATTTTCCCCTTTGGGGATAAATCTGGGGTGCTTGTAGCATGAATTAATCTATTAAGCATTTACCAAAAAAAAACCCAAAAACACCACAGAGAATACCAAGATGTGTGTGTAGAATTAAATGAGGGTAAGAGGGGAGAAAGGAGGAGAAATTGAGGAAAAAGTGTGCAAGTACAGTATGTTAAAATCAAGTTTCTGAATTTAAACTGCAGCACAAGTTAAATGTTGACTGAAAACCAAGAGAAATGCCCAGTTAAAATACTTGTTGATCAAGCAATCAATATGCTGGTAGCAGTAGATGGATTAGGTGGCCCAAAGAAAGCTCAAGTGTCCCAGAGACTATCCCATGTTGTCATCTTTCCTCTCCTTGAGGAAAACAATCAAAGACTCAAGAATGCAGTGCCTAAAATTCATTATATATTCTATTAGTTTCACAAAAAACAATTACCCCAACATATAGCTGTAGCTGATCTGAAATTGAAAGATAAGTAGAAACAGGTTTTAATCTATTCCACGCTTTCAACCTGGAAATATCAGGCATCCAGAAGTTTTGCCATTGTGCTTTAAAAAGTTTTACAAAGGTCTTCAGAAAGGGACCACCTGACATACTTCAGTGGTGACATATTAAGGAAAAATTTCTAAAATTAACAGAAACACTCATTGCAATGTTAAGAAAGAAAACCAATTGTCCTCACTTCAAGGGTGCTCAAGACAGAACTTGAGTTTTCCCACCACTTGGCTCCTCTCCACAAAAATATCTCTACCTTAGTTATTTGCATTATATGTGTCATATCTACATCTTCAAACTTGCACAATACAGAGCTGGCTGCCATCCGTGTATCCAAGAATGTCTTTTGCTGGTGCCACCACGTTCCTAAATATCAGGATTGCAGATGTCAACAGTGGAATGTTTGATTTTCTGAGTCACAGAATGACTGTTTTAGAACATAACTACTACCATTACAGACAGTAGGCAGGCTCATATGGACTGACTCTGGTGTACAATCTGAACTGTTGCAGTAATGGAAAGCCTTAAACTAGTTCAGAGAAAAACAGTAAGCATGTCATCATAGAACTTTAAATTGCTATTGATTCTTCAGAGTATCACTCTCCCAAAAGAATTGTATTCAAGGAAGAATATTTTTAAGTCCCTTTTTATTTGTTTCTCCTGTGTTAGGCTACCAGTCTGCCTGTTACAACACTGACAGTGTCCAGCTGGGTGTGAACACAAGGGTGGAGTATGAACAGTATCAGAACATGGTCTGAGTTACCCTGGTTTGTATCAAACCATCACACAGCCTGATGAAACTCTCTCTTGTGCCCAAAACCACAACACTGTATGATAACATCAGTGTAAATCTAAAGTATACTGAGATGCTTTGCAGACACATAGTAGTTCACCTTCTCTTGGTAGAAACCTACCACGCTCAGAAGGTGGAAATACAGAGATGCAAGATACAATTTTCATACTGTCTAATTCATGCAGAGGTTTTCAGAAGTGTTTTTATCAGTCTCCCAAGATGCTTTTTACCTCCTCCAAACTGCAATTTTCTGACAAATATTTTTAGCCTGTTTTTTTAATCCTAGTCTTGATTTTGAAAGATTTTACATATGTGTAATGAATATAAAAACTGTAATTTTGCAATAGTATGTATAATCTCAATACACAAAAGTGGTTTTCCTCTCCATTCTACAGATCAAATGTGATTGTGTTCAATTTAGTTCATGTATTTTTTTTTTCCCATTCTTGAGTTATTTTTATAGAACCTGTGCTATTATAAAGTTCTTTGCTCAGGCGATGAGACCAAGCACTGATTTGAAGTAGATGAATGGAGAAATTTAGAGATGTATAATTGCTGCAGGAAAGGAGAGAAAGGAAAATGTACTCAAATACTCACTTTGATGAATCTATGAAGTATATTACAAGAGCACCAATACTAAGAGCGAAGACTAAGACAACCTACAAAAGAAAAGAAAAGAGTAATTATTAAACAACATTAACCATAAATAAATCACAAGCTAGTTTAATTTCAGCTCTAATTTTCTTTAGAAAACTACTCCTACTTGAACTTCAAACATAATATATTATCATAGAATGCTTTCTTGCACTGAAAAACAGACAATCTGGCTTTACCAGACCTATCCTTCAGGATTGCTCATTGGTGTATAAACCAAGAATGACAATGGATTAGACTGAACTTCCATTTATATACATGGCTGTGAAAGCCACAGGAAAACTCTAGGACAGCATTCCTGTCTGAACTTTCAAACAGTTTAAAGCAAAACTTGATTGCAGCACATCATGACAGAACTTTTGTTGACAGTCTTTAACTGTTAAAGCTACAGATGAGCACTGGAATAAAAATATCTTGATTCAATACAGGCTTCAGAGCTCCTTCTGAAGTTGCTGTATTATGAACAAGCCTGACTGAGGAGCACAGTACAAGGAGGGGACACACCACCTTTTAATTTTAAGTAGACTTTCTGAAACAATGCAGATGTTTCTCTGCTCTCAGCTACCACTCGATGCTGTAAAGGCAGCATCTGAAGAAAGGTATAATAATTATTACATAACTAAACTCTGAAGCTCTGCATGGCCAATATCAAACATGCACATACCTTCCAATAAAATAAACTCATTAATGTACTATTATTGCATAATTACTACTTGTTAAAATAACTGTTCAACTGAAACCTTAATTATTTTTCCTTACTTTTGTGTCTTGCTGACCACAACCTTTTTTACTTTGTGAATGTCTGAAAAAAGGTATTTTGCCTGAGTAGAAGTATCTGTTGTCTTATCAGATGCATTATCACCAGAACGAGTGAGATCTGGCTGTCAAATTCAAGAACCAAGACATGAAATTCATTGAAAAAACACTTTTACTACTTAAGTCTAATATAATGTTTACATCCAGAGTTTAAACCTTCTTTCATTGTGTACAGGTGTTGCAAGGTGAAATAAGCTATTAAATTCCTATCAACTGGAAGGAGTCTCACCATCACTGAAAATTACAGTGGTGAAAGAACTTGTGGATTGTTATCTGACAGTATACCCCAAATTATGATTAGCAGTGATCCCAAGGCCCATTTTTCTCTGAATTAAGATAGTGGGAATCAAATTATTATGCACACTCTGCCCTACCTGTTGGAATATTCCAAGCTACACACAATCACAGTTTTGATTAGAATCTAATCTGCTTCATTATTTATTATCAATCCATTTCAAAGAAAGTCTTCATCTTTGTAAGAACAGAATTTTAAAAAAGTGCTGAGTGTTCTGAGAACATAGAGCTTACAATTTTGGGAAAATTTTTGATTTTTCCCAAACCAGTTTTAAACACAGTCATTCACTTTTAAATAACTTAAAGTCAAGTATTAGTGGTAATGTTTTTTCCCTGCATTCTGTGGAATCATTTCTATACTAACAGCACCCTCAAAACCACTCTTAAATATAGGCATCTCTTAAAAACAAGAAAGAAACAACCCCCAAAAAGCCAAACTACAAAAGAGATTCACCCCACAGCAGGAGTTTTTGGTTGCAGAATGCTGAAATGGCCATTTAATGCTGAAAATGAAATTTGAAAAACTAAACTTGTAATCCATTTGGAACTCTATAAATACTCCTCTCATTCCTTCAAATTTCACCAAGTACACAAGGACTTTGTAAAACTTAAAGGACTTTTATTTTCATTTTCATATAGTAAGTCAAGTTACAACATTCAGCCATTGCCTCCTCCCCAGAGGAGTCTTGTAGAGCAAACCCAGCACAACACTGTATCAGCCTTACATTGCAGTTATATCCAATCCCTTATTTCTCATCACTGTGCTGCTAAATGTTAGAGAGATTCTGGGTGAGACCTTCCAAAACACTTAATGCTTTTGTGCTCTGTGACAGTTCATGTAACTGCCACTAAAATGCAAATATCTGTATTTTGCAAACCAGCTCCAGATTCTCATGCTACGCCAAACAGTGAGATATGTATATATGCAAGACTACAACATTTCCCTTGTGTAATATATATATACCTGATTTTAAATCATTTTAAATTATTTTCTCTTCTACTGCCTTGAAACACATACCTAACACGATTCACAATGTCTCAAAGAATCACAGGAAGGGTATCAGAAGAGAATGGAATCTGAAACTCCATTTCTTTTTCCTGCTAGCACAGAAACACAGTTTTCCTTTGCTAAGTGAGAGAGGAATTGAGCTGAACTGGAAACCATCAAGTGTGTGGAAAAAGCAGACCTTGAACCAGTCAGGGTAAAGTTATACTAAAATTTAAAAAAAAAAAAATAGATTTTAACAAACCCCAAACTCTTGTATGCTACATAATAAAATCTCAGATGCAAGTTTTTTGCTGTATTCCCATCTAAATAAAGTGGAGTGTAACCTGGTTATTTAGACCCAGGATGACAATTACTGAGTTTGTTCTAGTGTTCCCTAGATTGCCTGGAGAGATAATGTCTGTTTTAGAGACCTTACCATGCTTGAGTGACATCACAAACAGACCCATACCCCAAATTCACAGCAACTAGAATGTGAGAGAGGGAAAAACACATATGTGAGTGAATTACTGCCTTTTCCACTAACTAGGCCATGGCAAGAAGTTTGTTTGCTCTGTTTATTATTTCAATGCATTTGCCAAAACATTGCAATTGCTACACATCTATTATAACCTCCCTGCACAGAAGGAAAGAATCCTTTAATTTATAATAGCTTGCTGTTTGTTTAAGATTGAGAAATGTGAACTCAGATGCTAACAGCTATACTGACTAAGTACTTACTGACAAATTAAAAATAAACACCAATCTGATTAAAGGAAAGAGGGGGAAATGCATGGAATAGTTGCTGCTTTTCCCCAAATCTGTCACTAAAAAAAAACCCAGTGAAAACTCAGGCCCAGATTTCAACGAAAGTGTATAATACCTTTTTGAGGGAAGAATCAGAGAAACTGCAGATAAAATCCATCTAAGGAAAATTAAAAATGCTTTGACTGATTCCAAGATACTCTAGAAGCACTTTGACTGGAGTCAAAATTGAGGCATCCATAATAAATACAAAAACAAAAAAGGAAAAAAAGGGGGAGTTTTGGTAAGGATGTAACAGCACAGTAACATTGCAGGGAAGCACCAGCTCAGAGAAAACACTGTCCCAGTCACGCTCCCCTTCCAGCCTGTGTAACAAAGGGACAATCCAAGGGGTGGCACTGTTCCCCTACAACGCCACAACAGCATCACTGAAGGAAAAAGGGAAAACGGGAAGCCCGGTCACATCAGACAGGAGGGCCACAGTAAATAATGAACAGCCATGTAGGGACTCCAGGGCAGGAGCTTCAGTCTCTCACACCCTGTAACACTTGATTATTCTGTGAACATCAAAACAGAAGTCTTTGAAGTTTCAAAGGCAGATTCTTGCTTATACAAGATGAAATTATCCAAACATAATT
>VXBB01021278.1:0-10710 GCA_013399915.1 Illadopsis cleaveri
GGACACTTCAAGAGCAGAGGGGTGTGAATACAAAAAGCAACTGATGTGGGAGACTCAGACATTCGGCCAAGGTACGCAGTTCTAAATTTCATGTTAATGGACAATTTCTCCAGAACCAGGGAAATGGGAAACCCAGCTCGCGAGGAAAACAGTGATGACACAAGTATTTTCCCATCCTCTGGTACAAGTCTGTGTGACCAACTCACTCCCAGGACAAGAGGATCAACTAGCATGGATGTATCCACCTCAACCTAATAACCATACACTCATTACAGATTCCAGGCAATGAGGAGACGAAGGCTTCGGATCAACAGAACAGCCCCAGGTGTGCTGGACTCCAGTCCTAGGGGAGCAAACACGTAATAGAGTTTGTAATGTTACAATGTCTCAAGCAAAGCCTTCACAGATAAATGTCAATGTCTTGATTGACACAAGAGCACACGTCACCATCATCTCTGCACACACTTGGCCTCCATTGTGGTCCACCAAGCCTGCGGGATCCACTCTTGCTGGCGTTGGAAGAACCACACAAAGCCGTTTGAGTAGCAAGCCTGTTTTGGTAAAAAATTCCAAAGGACAAACAGCTACAATTCAACCATACATGACTGCTGCACCTCTTAACCTGTGGGGGAGGGATGTTCTACCTGCATGGTGAGTCCGGGCAAGAATGGATTTTTGACAGAGGCCACTGTATTAGAGGCTGTAAANATTAGCCTTAAAATGGCTCACAATTCAGCCACTCAACCAACTTTGTGGAGCCGTGTGTGGAACAGTGATGAAAATCACTTGTTCACCTACCTAATGGAAATCTGAGACTCTTAGAGACATTTCATTTAAGGATTCTATTTGTTTGCAAACTGGGTTTTGTTTACAAAGTGGTTTTTTTGTTTACAATTTCTTTTCTGCTAATTGGTTTTTCTTAGTTTTAAAAGTTGAATGTTTTCTTGTTTTAGTGTTAAGTTGTAATTTGGAACCATAAGCAGTTAACCTGTAGCATGCTAGCCTAGAAGATTGTGATCTCACCTGACAGCTCCTGGGAGTGAGTGTTGCAATTCCAGTAGTATATAAGACACATCACTGGCTGAGGAGAATGAAGTTTGTCAAAACCGCATTCAAATTAAACCCATGCTGTCTTCTATTATCCTACTTGCAAAAAGGGCCCTTGCAAATGGGATAACAGAAAACAATTTGCATATTTAATAAAACCAAAGGGAGGAGATGTAGCAAGGTACAGCTGGTTTACAGCTGAACATAAGGAGTCTGATCATAGCAGACCCAATTCGGCTGACCTGGCTTGTTCGAGAAGTCTCTAGGGGAACAAAAGACTTCAGGTTCCCCACCTAAGCCCTGGATGCAGACACACCACCGGCCCGAGATGTGGGGGGGGCAGAGATTTCCAACCAGTAGGCTTTCCAAGCCCAGGAAATTCAAACTGGCTACAAAAAAGAAGCTAGAAACAATAAAGTAGGTTACTGGCTCTTGCCCAGGACTCAGAGAGGTCTGTGTCACCAGTACTTGTGTCACCAGCACTTGCTGGGCTGGGGGGCAGACAGCCCAACCAAAACAAAACCCCATGGGGAGACCAGAGGTGGAACTCCAAAAGCCATGCACTGGTTTGTTTGGTTTGCAGGCAAGGAAGGGCTTGGGCTATTCCACTCTGCTTGTCCCTGGCTGCACAACAGCAGTCTCAAGGGTGCTGTGGGAAGTTACTGTGTCACTCAGAGCTGCTCTGCAGCCCTCAGCTGTCCTCAGTGTTCACCCTTTTTTCCTTGTCCCTCCAGTAGGATGAGCTCTGTGACTGCTCTTTATCCTCCCCACTCTTCCCAGCCCATCCCCTAACTCAGCAAGATTGAGGCTGAAGCTGATTTGTCTGCTGTGTTCCAGCAGTGCTGTCCCCTCTGTGGGGAGTCCCAGCCCCACAGCCCAGCACATAGCAATGCTGGCCAGGCTGGAGAAGCTGCCCTGCATCCCTGGCTTGGCTGTTTGTGGGAACTAAATCCTGCCTGTGTACAGCTCTCCCTGCAGGATGGCCCCAGGGCAGAGCTCCTGCTGCATCCCCTGCAGCCTGGGGCAGAGGATGGTCCCAGAGCAGCTGCCAGAGCTGAGGTTCCTGGGGAGCACCCAGAGCTGTGGCTCCAGGCAGCATTTGTAAAGGTTGTGTTCTCATCTCCTGCACCTTGTGGGGAGAACGACCTGTGCTGCCAGGCCAGCACTGCCCCTCTGGGCATGGACAAAGCTGAAGGGCTTTCCCATTCCAGAGGAGCTGGCATGAAGCCTTGGCAGGGCCTGGCAGGGCTGGAGCCAGGTCTCGCCCGCTGTCCAGGATTCACTGCCCACTCACTCCCACTGCGCTCCCTTACCCAGGGACAGAAGGATCTGTCTGTGCCAGGGGCTCTTGAATGTCTCTGTATCCATGGATAGGGAACAAACACAGAGAGAGAAAGTGTCACACAACGTGTTTGCACTCTCCATCCTTTCTATACAAAAACCAACTCTGCACACCCCATGTCGAGATCTATGAAAAATCTATGGATGGTCAGAGATTGCCTAAACACTTCTTATTCCAGCAGCACTTCCCTGATGAGAGGTGACCAGTGGATTTTTTTCCCAGCTCTGTGTACAGAGTAGCTGTCCAAGAGCTGAAGGGAGCAGCATTTAGGAACAGTTTCAAGACTTTTAAGCAAGAAGGAGAGCTGGTGGCCATTGCTGGAACTCACGGTGTTCATCAGGAGGGAGTGCTGGTTCTTTAGGAGTAAGGAACAATAGAGACAGAAGACTTTGGAAAAATCCCAGCTCTCCATGGATTTGTGCAAAGAGGGGAGCAGCAGAAACACTTTGTGTCTGCTCTTGTAGACACTAGGTCCAAGGAGCTGCGGAGGCAGAGGGTGATGGGGGTGGTGGCAGGTGAAGTCCTATTTCATGACATCCCAGAGTGGCACAGGACAAAGCTCCAAGCACCCACAGTTATACTGATGAAGACTTAGTGATGCTGCACATCCTCTAGGAAAAGCTGCTGTCCCACAGTCTACTGGGATTTATAACTTCTGTTGGAAATATTTCAAGTCTAAGTTTCAAACTGCAATATTTTTACACTCGAGACACAGTCATGCTGGAGGTGACTGGGAGTGGCTAGAGCCATTCCAGAGCAACAGGAATCATGCTGCAATCTGATGAAAGCAACTGGAAACACACTGGGGGTAACTGGGATATACTGGGAGAGACTGGTAGTGACTGAGATCATTGAGCAACCATAAAAGNACACAGCCATGCTGGAGGTGACTGGGAGTGGCTAGAGCCATTCCAGAGCAACAGGAATCATGCTGCAATCTGATGAAAGCAACTGGAAACACACTGGGGGTAACTGGGATATACTGGGAGAGACTGGTAGTGACTGAGATCATTGAGCAACCATAAAAGGAGTTACTGGAATAATACTAGGAGTATCTGGGCATGACTGGAAGCATACTGGGTTATTGGGAGCAACTGGGAGTATGCTGGGAACAAATGGCATCACACTGAGTGTGACTGAAATCATACTGGGAAGGACTGGAGCCATAGTGGGAATAATCATACTGGAAGTGATTGGAACCATATCAGGGGTGAGTGAGAACTCCTGGGAGCATGCTGGTATCACAGTGGTATCATACTGGAAGTGACTGGGACAATAGTGGGAGTTACTGGGACCATGCTGGGGGTGACTGGGAACCATAGGGCCCATTCTGGGAGGGACCTTGGGCCCTCTCTGGGTGGAACTGGGTGGAACTGGCTCAGCTGGGGCTCAGGGTTGTTCTCCCCCAGGGCCATCCTGGGTCTCACTGCTGCCCCCAGCCCCATAGAGCTGAGGGACATGGGAGAGACAGGGAACATGAAACAGACAGGGAACATGGCCTGGCTGAAGGCCACTGTTCTCCACCAGTTTGGGCTGTTGTGTGTGGGCTGTTGCCCTTGGTGTTCCAGAAAAGGCAAAATGAAAAGCAAAAATAATCCTTTCCTCCATCCCTCCCTCCTTCCTAGGCTTCACTTTATCCCCAACTCCCTCCCTCCTCCCCACCACTGGTGCAGGGAGAATGGGAGGGGGGTTATGGTCACTTTATACTGCTGCTTCCCCAACAGGGAGAGGAGTCCTTGCCCTGCTCCAGGGTGGGGTCCCTTCCAAGGGGTCAGTCCTCCATAGACTTCTCCCATGTAACTCCTTCCCAGTTTGCCTCTTTATCACCTGCTCCAGAGTGGAGGTTTCAATTGATTTTTTTTTTTTTTGCACAATCATTGGTTTTCACTTTAGCAAATGGACTTATCTCAACTGACAGAGTTTCAGCAAACAGACTCCTCCCAACCTGCAAGTTGTTTTCCAGCTAAAATTTAAACAAATACAAATGATGGAGACTCAGTACCACATTGTGTACGGTTAACAGCAGCTGGTGGTGGATGTCTGCTAAGAGGGAGGTTTCAGGTGAAATTCAGTATTTCTGGATCCTTCTGAACTTCACTGGGGTGTCTCTGCAGGTGGCTGCAGATGGAGAATTTCATCTCAGAGCACCTGTCGCTGCTGATCCTGTGGGAGTTCGTGTAGGCACAGTGGCCGTTGCCCTGGATGTCAAACCTGGATCAACAGCAAAGTTAGAGCTCATGGGACACAGCTGGGATGGGAGGGATTCCTATTTCCAGAGAGATTAACAGTGCTGCACAAGCAGGGACCAACCTCCCCCAGCAAAATCCCCATGCAGAACCCAAACCTTCCACTCCTCAATTTTCATGTTCTTGGTCCCAAGGGATTCATCCAGGGAAACCCCCAGGCTCCCATCAGCATCTGCATCCCATACATCCATGGGTTGTGTCTGAATGCTTTGGCACAACTAGAGAAAGAAGTGTTTGATTGCTCCCACCTCATCAGATCTCTATCTACTTGTGCCTTCTGCATCCAGCCCCAGCCTTGGCTCAGCCCAGGCCATAGTTTTGTTCTCCAGAAGATGGGACGTACAGGGCATTGAAGAGGGAACCATTGAGCCATTTCCAAGGTCCAGAACCTTCCCTCCAGAGACCAACCCAGTACTCCATGAAGTTCCCATAGCGCAGGAGGAAATGCTGGAGGTGGGGAAAGCAAAGATTACAGGTATCTCCATGCCACTCTCTTCAGGCAATTTCCTGCAATTTCCAAATCTCTCCACAAAGGCTGTTCCACACCGCCTCCTTGGGGGTTTATCTTACCAGTTCCTCCTTGGTATCAATGGTGGCCAGGTGGGCTTGGCGGGAGAGGCAGGAATGCTGACTCCCTTCCCAGTCCACTTCCTCCTCCAGGAAGTAAAAGCACTTGTTCCCGAAGCCGATCCCGCTCTCCAGGCAGTTGGGAGTTGGCAGGGTGGGAGCAGTGCAAGGTGGGTGTTTCTTAGCTGAAAACAAGCACAACATGCCCAAGTGACTCATGCTGGGGGGCTTCTCCAGGGAGACTTTTGGGTAGTTCCTGCACCCTCAACCACTCACCTGCCAGCACGATGATGGCAACTGTGAGAAGCAGCATCACGGCGAGCACAGTGACTGCAATGGGCACCTTTCTGTCTTTGCACCTGAGGCTGAAATCTTGGGACAAACCACGTGGGAAAGGCATGAAGAGCACCCCACATTCTCCCAGCTTTCACATTTCCCTTATGGGTGCCTTCAACAACTTCCAACACAGCCCCAAAACACACTGGAGGCTCCAAGCAGTACACAAGCTCTGTCCAGGGGGCATCCCAGTGCTGTCATTGGCTTCCAAGGATTATTGAGGCTGCCCAACCTCCTTGCATCACCTCTGTGCCCCCTCCACCATGAATGGGCACCATCCCCCACACCCTCAGTTTGCACTTTCTTACTCCCCTTCCTCCAGCTCCTTTGACCATTTCACTTTCCCCCAACACACTGAGCCAAACACAACCAAACTGGGGCTTACTGGTCCTTCCCTCTGCTCTCTGCTGCAGCAGCTCCATCCCAGCAGCGGAGTCTTCACCTGTGCAAACAAAGCGAATTCCAACACACACTCGGAAGTGGGGAGTGGGAAAGGCCTGATTTGGGATATTTTCCTCCTAGGACAGTCGGGCACCATTGTTCCTTTGCCAGGTTTACATTTGTGACAGGAAGGAAAACAATTTCAGCTCTCAAAAAACCAAGACTTGCTTGGTTTTTTCAACTCTGCTTCAACCTCAGCCAACTCCTGCTGGCTGTGGGTGCCCTGGAAAGGTGTTGTCTCAAGGACTTGCACAAGCCCAGAAGGGTTTTCAGTCCCAGCTCCCACTCCAGGCCAGTACACCCCAGAAGGTGCTGGATGGCCTAATTTGAGCCAACCCTGGTTCCCCACCCTGCACAGGCCAGCTCATGAAGATCCTGGGGCAGGGGATGATGCCTCTGTACCTTCTTCACAAGGGGCTTCTGCCATCCCCAGGGCCACAGAGGGGACCAGGGGCACCCTCCAGGGACACAAGTGTCCCTCAGCTCCTCCTGCCACAAGGCGATCTTGGACAACACACCAAGCTCACAGGGCCCAACCAGGTCCTGGTCCCTCCTGGGTCTTTACCAGGATGCTCCTGCGCTCCTAAAATAAAAACACAAAAAGCTGATAATCCCCCCAACCTCTTGGGTAGTCACAGCTCCCACAGGTCCCACAGGAACAATTTGCTGAATATTTATAAGGAAAAAAAAAGTCAGTGAAACAGAACAAGAGTTGCCTGACACAGACTGGAAATACCTGAGGATGCTGCTGTCAAGTCACTGGCAGCTTCAAAGTGTTTCTATATTTATTACAACTATATAAATCCCTCACATCAATGTCCAGCAGATGTTTTTGTCATCACTGTATATGAAATTATTACCAGCCTCTGCACCTGGTACTTCCCCCTGGTAAATATTTTCCATATGAGAACCACCTGCCTGTGTCTGCAAAGGTAAGACCCAAAAGGATGGTTATTTCCCCTCCAAATGCTTGAATTTTTGGTTTAACTGATGTGGTGGTTTGTTACTGTCCCCAGGCCCCCAACTCCTCCTGCTCCAGGCTGCAGCTTGGGGTCTTTTGGGGTGAAAAACTGATGGGGGAGGAAAAGGCAGGAAAAGGAGATGGAGGCACAGAAATTTCTCTCCCTCCAAACTTTTCCTCTAATTTCCTCTCTCCCAGATATCTTGACTCCCACCCACTCACATACCTGTTTTGGATCAAAGCAGCTGCTTCAGGAAATTCTGCAGTGGGGAGGCACCAGCACACAAACCCTCTCCCAGGGGCACCTCTGGCCCCTTCACCCACAGGCCACAAGTGCCATGGATGATTTAGGAGTGATGGAACCTACCAACCTTCCCCATACAGAGACATTTCCCACTCCTAGGTATGGCCTCTGCTCCAGGGAAAGGCTCCAACTCCCCTCCAGAACAAGAGTTTAAATAAACTTCTGGGCTTGGAAGCAGAAGAATGATGCAGGTTTTTCCTCTCCCACCTCACACCTGGAAAGGGGCGAGAGTGAGCAGAGCTGGGGAGAGCAGAAGTGTGCTGGGGCCAGGGGGTCTCTCCTCTGCGGCAGTGCAGGGACACACCTGTGTCTGCTCAGGGTGACTGTGCTCACCTGAGGTTACATCAAGGCGTCTGAGGGCCCCCAAATACTAACCCACCACAAAGGCACTGCTGCAGGAGCTAGAAGGGGCTGAAAAACCCCAATAAAATCACTGAATAGCACTTACAAGGCAGCGAAAACTAGAATTCACCTAAAAAACATATCCAGATACTCAAAACAACCCCATGGTGGCAAAAGCTTCAAGAAAACCATCTGAAAAGTGAGTCCTGGGATTTATTCCCCTCTCTCTTTAATTTGCTACATTTGCTTTATCAGTTAACTTGCTACATTTATTTCAATTCTCCCCAAAGTTGAGGCCATGATCTGGGTGCTCAGCTCCATCCCATCCCTGGCATCTTTCCAGCCAGTGCCAACTCAACCAGCCCCAGGTTTTACAGAGAGAAGCTGCTTTTCCAGAATTCAGTCTCACAGCCAAGCTCATGGAGACTGAACCAAATCCCTGGTGCTGTGTAAATATGAGCTCATGGAGACTGGAAACAGATTCCTGAGGCTGCTTCAGTATCATCAGACACTGGGAATGAGAGCCAAGAGTTCACAGCCACAGTCAGAGCACTTGGCTGTGCTCCAGCAGTTTGGGCTGTTGTGCCCAGCATGTTGCCCTATGGCTCCCAGGAAAGGTAAAGGGGTGGAAATACCCTCCAGAACCTCTTGTTTGCTTAAAGATTTATATTTAACATTCGCATGCTACATGTGCCACATGCAATGGTTTGAGCCTGGCCGGGTGCCTGGTTGCCAAGAAGGCTCTCTGGCAGTGCCCTCCTGCCCTAGACAGGACAGAGAACCCCCAAAGAAAGGTTCGTGCTCGATCAGGGCAGGGAGAGGGCACTCCCCCGGTGCTGCCATGGACACCACAGACCCATCTTGGGGAAATTATTTGAATTTATGTCCAGTCAAATCACAACAAGAGAATGAGAATTAAAACAAATCCTAGTAAAACTCATTTTCCCCTCCCCCCCCTCCCTCCTTCCCAGGCTTCATATTATCCACAATTCTTTCCCAGTGGCACAAGAGAACCAGATGGGCATAATGGTCACTTCATGCTGCTCCATATCCTCCTGGATCAATCCAAAAAACCCATCCCAGGAGTTCCCCTAGCTGGTGTCCCTCCTTTGGAGTTCTGGGGTCCCCATGGATCCTGCTGATCTCCCCTCTTTGGAGACCTGCTTAGGGATGCTGGGGCGCCCAGGGTTTCCTTTTTCCTTGATTCTGCTTCAGCTCCCAGGTCATTCCAGGGTCGTCCTCTTCAGGCTCCCCTCATTCCAGGCNCCTCCTCCTCTCTCCCTCCTCTTCGTCCCTGTTCTTTCTCATCCCCTCTGCTGCAGCACTGGCTAATGGCTGGGGGGAACCCCATCGGGAATAGATGCAGGGGAGCATCCCCTCAGTGCGGATCTGCCCCCNCAGCGCTCCGGTATCACTCCTGATGGTCCTCCAACTCCGGTATCACTCCTCTCCATCTTTCCCCACTCCAGGCGTCCCATGTTACACTCCCCTGGCTCTCCCGGGGATTCCCAGAGCTGATGTCCCTGCCCCGCCAGTACTGGGCCATCACTACATGGACGCCCCCTGCAATGTCCCCACAAGGGGCATTAGNTTCACCTTTTCCCTCCCTCTTCCGCTGTTCCTCCCAATCCACAGACCTCTCCTAACTCAATTTGTGTGTCCCATACCCCTCCCGCTCTGTTTGGGGATCCCAGCCCCCTCCTTTCCTCCCTTTCCCATCATCCCCCCAGTTCTCAACCCGTCTCCCCCATGCTTGGTTTTGGGAGTCCCAACCCCATCCTATTCATTTTGGGCATCCCACCTCCCTTTTCACTCAGCTGGGAGCCCCAAACTCTCTTCCCCGCTCCCTCCCCCGCCCATGTCTCTGCTCACCCCATGGATGGGCAGGCTCCCAGCACCACCAGTGCTGCCAATACGGCACCCAGCTCCCCTACATGCCTCATCCCAGTGCTGGGCAGGTGCTGACACCCCAAANAGTTCCAAACACACCCCCAATCCCCCCAAGAAAACCTCTCAGGGAAATGCAAAGATATTTGTGCCTAGATTCTAGAATCTGCAAGCTCCAAACACCCCTCTAAAAACATTCCTGCCAGAGACCCCCAGTNGGGCAGGTGCTGACACCCCAAAGCAGCTGGGCTGTGCTGTGGGGTGGTCGTGATAAATAACGTAGAGAAGAACAGAAATTCTCAGTTCCCCTAAAGCTGTGGAATAGAGCTTAAAGACTAACGAACAAATAAGATAAAAGACTGCTATAGTATTTACACAGGATGATAAACATAAGTAAAACCAGTGTAGAAATAGATAGAAAGGTCTACAGTGGGGTTTTTTTGCAAGTCACGTAACAAAGAATCAAGAGCGCATGCTCACAGAAAAAGTTTAAGGCAAGGTCACCTTTTATATTGAAGCATTCAATGAATACAACTACCAGAGACCCCTTTAGCTGACCCTCCAGGACCTTACGAGGCCTTTCAGGAGGAGGATGCATGCAAAATAGTTCTAGGAAAGTGATGTTTATGTATTAGATAAGAAACATGTTTTACTGAATGTGTATTATCATGATGGAATGAATGCCTTGTTGTAAGGTCTCAGGACAGAGTGAATAAAGAAATATTCTCCTCTGTGCCCTGCACAGCTAAGGACTGCCTACTTTCTGATGCTTCAAATTGTGTTAGAAAGTTTACTGCGGCCAATTTCGGTATCAGGGGATCCCAGCCCTGGCTTTTGCCACCGCTTCTTGCCTTTCCCATCATCCCCCCCGTCCTCAATCCCCATCACCCATGATTGGGGTTTTTTGGGTCCCAGCCCCCTCCTGTTCATTTTGCGTGTCCCATCCCCGCTTTTGCTAAACTTGAGGTCCCAAGTCCTGCCCTCCTCTCCTCCCCTCTCCGAGTTTCCCCCCACCGCCCCCGCCCCTGTGGCCGAGGCCTTCCAGCACCACCAGTGCCACCAGTACANTTTGGGGCAAACTCCCCCTCCCGAGTCACCTGAGGGATGTAGGGGGTGCAATGCTCTTGGGGCCGCGGGGGCTGTGGACACAGTGAGCAGTATTCCTCCTGCTTCTCCTTTTGCTTATTTTCATGCTCCTCCTCTTCCTGCTCCTCCTCCTCCTCTCTCCCTCCTCTTC